>APFE030749749.1:0-14894 GCA_000404065.3 Pinus taeda
GACTACAACGATGAAGAGCCTCATTCAAACATTGGACAGAAGGGTACATGACATGCAAGCAGATATAACCAAGTTCCAAAATAGGTTCACAGCACTGCAAGACAAAGGGCTCCCCAGTCTAGAAGAATCAGGAAAGCTTCTCTCTTATGAGAAGTATATCAAAAGACTAAGCACCTTTTCAGCCATGCAGATTGCTGAGGCTTCTAGGTCATCTACAGCAGGCCCATTAACAGGACAAGCTCTGTTTAATAAATTAGACAATTTGTTTTTTATTAAAAATGAGGTAGCACATTTATTTGATAAACCTCCCGACTTTTATAAGTATACTGAAGCTGATGAGACCGTAGGGCTAATTTTGAAGCATCAGCTTCCTCACCCAGATAATTGGCAGGACTTGGTAAAACTACTTTTGAATCAGGGGTGAAAAAGAAAACAATTTTTTGCAGCAATACAATCAATATTACACTTACAGGTGGGCAAAGACATGACAGAAAGCATAGAGACACTGAGCCAACTCAGCACAGATACTCAGCATCAACAACAACATCAGCAGGTACAGGTGGCAAAGTCAAGAAAGATACAGACAATCAAAGGCAGTAAGACACTTTAATGCTTCATTTATGAAGAACAGCGCAGATTAAAGTCCGCAGTATTCAAAGGGCAAAAAGCCATTCTGACAGCATTTAAAAGCTTTTACTATCATTTATACTTGCAATAACTTCTCATCTGCTTTATCTATACAAGTGTAATAGATATTTCTTCCTCAGATGACCTCATTCCTGAGATATTTTGTAGACAAACTTCTATATATTCCCCCTCGCGTTTGTTGAGAGGGGTTGGACTCCGGATGTAAGATTTTTCTTTTCTGAGATATTCTCTGCTACTCTGACATTGTAAATTTCGCAGACAGTTTAATACAAAGGCAGTGGGATTTCTTCAATAAGGTGTTCTCTCTTGGTCTCTTGATGGTGTGTGCCTCAAAGTTGCAGGATTCCTGTTCATTACATGACTCAATAAGTTTTCTAATGGCTCATTACGTTATGAATGTTTCCAGTTATTCCATATGTTGTTCATACTTCCTGTTTCTCATGTTTCCCCTGTGTTTAAAACTCTAGGCAGTAAAGAAAAAGGATAGCTTCAGGATTTAGTCATTCACTACCCTGAGCTCAATCTGAACTGCCTCGTATGTTTTCTTCTGCTAAAGTGTTTAAAGTGTAATTCTTGAATGCTACCTTTAAACCATATCCTTACTGTGCATTGTTGTTTTGAGAATTCAAGTGATTGCTCTTAGATGACATGCCTCTTTCACAAATATACAGCCTAAAGTAACGAAATCTTCATTGCTCATTACTAGTTGTATATGCATCACTATCAAAATTTCACAGTTTGATCCATGAAATGCACACAGGCCCTATAGCTTTCCTCCTCACCAAAATCAAGACTTCAAGAGAAACACTCCTAGACCCCATTGCCCAATGGATTAATCGTCCATGTTGAGGTACTTTAAAGGAATCAGAAGCATCCTCCCAACCAAATACACAAAAGCAACCAAAAACTCATCTTACATCTAGCCTAAAACCCTCACTGAAAGCAGTGACAAACCTGATAGAGAGAGCCCTCTCTGACTGCAGTTGGGCTAGAAACTGCAGCCCAAAGATTGGTTTGTGGTTACCCCGGCCGTATTCTCTTAGGAGTCAAAGAGAACAACCTGGGTGTTAACAAGAGGTAGTGCGATGGTCCAGGGACGAGACTGGGCTTGGTGTTTGCTCACAATTTGCAGCTCAGTTCAGGGATTTAGGCTGAGCTAATGATAGGCAATAAACACAAAGCACAGGGGCTGATCTAATGAGGTTACTTGAGCTACCACCAGGGCACTTAGGATTTTTGCAAGTCATATGTTTAGTTTATAAATTAACCCGGAGATTGATTGAAGCATCATTGATCTACTTTGCAGTTACATAGCAAAAGCAGTTCGTAGGCTAGCTGGCTTAACTTTACGCTTCGTCTGTAGTTTATAAAGCAAAAAAATAGAAACAAATAAACAAGCTATTCGTTCCCCAGCGGAGTCGCCATTTTGTTATCAGGAAAACTAGTGTCCATTCAGAGCTGCTAGTCCCACTAAGACAAGTAGCTCTCTTAGAAAAAGACAAACTAAAGTCACTTGTGCTTTCCTTTATGAGAAATAGATGAGAGAGAAGCAGAGAGTACCAACCTCAGTCTTTCACTTGGCTCCTTTCTTGTTTCCTCTCCCCTTTGACAGATATTTGCCACTTCTTCCTTACTTGTCCCGCTTCAAAGAACACCTGTAGATTCAAAGCAGCATAATGCCATCAAAGCATAGAGATCTATAACCATAAACAATATAGGATCAGATATATATTAACCATACAAATGCATATATCAATACAAGAATCAGAGATACACAAGAATATGAAGGAAAACTCAAATAGCTTTATTGATAGAAGTAGTAGAAGAGAGGATTACAACCCATTGATCTGACCCAACACCATCCTCCCAGCATGAAAGCCCTCTTCACCTCATGAAAAGTTAGATCGCCCAACACTATGATGTTCCACAGAGAAACCAACAACACTTCCTTACAAGATACAAAATTGCAGCCTCTGGATCTCTAGGATGAGGGATCCATATATAGATGTTTGCAGGTGGGTGAGTCAGCTTTTGGGTTTTTGATTAGTGTCATTTCTCTGATATTTCTTGGTTCCACTTGGAGATTTCATGATCTCTTACTCATCCCTGGGCGAATTCACAGAGGCAAGTGTTAAATGAGTAGTTTCTAGAAGATTCTCTGGGTTTCCACCAAGCCAACTGCCTCTACCATTTATCTGCTCTCACTCATCGCACCCTACAGAAGGGATTTTCAGTATGCATCGTACTTTCTGCATATAGTAGGTGAGATGCATCGTACCCTTAGCACTGAGTAGTCTATATGGTCCAGTTTTGACCAGTTCTAAGTAGTTTTTTAGGGAGAACTTCTAGGAGATGATGTAATCAATTGACCTTGTTCCTTTAGGGTATGTAATAACACTTTTAGGGGCTTAGTAGCCCTTGGTTTATGGACATACAATATTGGGGTTGCAGTGCCCAAATATGTCTATAACACCCTTTCCCTTGCCTTTCTTGTTACCTTTCAAGGATTTGTCCGCTATGGTAGACTGGACAACGTGGACCTATTAGGTTTTACCAGGGCCAGGTGGGTTCTGAGAAGAACTATTGGGAACAACATTCAAGACCAACTTTTGTTTGGAAGAAGATTTAGCATAGGCCTGGGATACTGAACCAATAACTCCATCAACACGAGGTGCAACCTACGACTTTGATGTCGTGGAATCAGATGATGGTCGCGCAGCATCAGGTAATAACTAATACAAAGTGCCAGAGTGAGAGTAAACTAGATCTAAGTACTGGGAATGAGCAATGGCTTGTTCTTCATTAATGCATCCACCCATAGCTATATTGTGAGAAATTGGGACCGTGAATGATTTAGTGAACCATTTAGTGAGCAACTAATCAAAAATCTCGAATTTTATTAGACAACATCTATGTCTCCATTGATTGATGTGATCGGAGATGTGTGTCGCAGTATCTTGCTTAAGCGATATGAGCAAATAGGTGTCGATTTCATAGTGAACTGGCAGTTGGAAATGCATGAGGAAAGCCATGGCTAAAGAGTTAAAGTCAAGGTAATTACTTCGAGGAAGCTTGATGTACCACTTGGATGTAGTGTCTGTGAGGCTTTGTTGGAAAAGACATAGATGAATGGAATCATCAACGTAAGAGTTCAAAGAGCGCCAAAGGTGATATGTCATCATGTGGGCTTGAGGATCTTCTTTTGATTACCCATCGAACTTTGGACAATCACTTGGTATCTTGGATGGCACTAGAGGCCAGTATGACGAATGAAGGATTGGATCATTCGTAAGGTGAGACACATCTGGCAACACTAGTGTGGCCAAGAATGACAACTGAGTCTTAAAAGGCATAGGAGGTTAGTAAGCGGGTCTGAGCGTAGGAGCCCATCCCTGCTGGAAAGGATTTTGGCCCCACAGTCGAGGATTTTGGCCATATGGCATTTGATGCTACCCCCATTGTGGGTTACCTTAGGTGTAGGGAGGATTTGACCTTGAATACCATGGAACTGTCCAATCATAGTTTGGTGATAAGCAATGTATGGGTTAAAAGGTTGTTGAGCATGTTGACCTTGGACATATAAGATATTGTACCTATTGTCCCTGAACATACGAGTGGTGAAACTATTGTCCTTGAATAAGAGGATTTTGGACCTCGTGTCATTGGGCATAAGGTTGATCACTTGTTGCCCTTGGACATAGGGATTATGTACCTACTTCCCTTGATGAAAAGGAATCTATACCTATTGACCTAGGACATTAGGGTTTTGTACCTGCTACTGTTGGCTAGAAGGATTCTGGACCTGTTGACCTTGGACATTAGGATTTTGGGTTTGTTGTTGCAGGAATTGACTTTGGCCTTGCCCTTGTAAGGGTTGACCCTGTTGATATGTATACAAGGGTTGTTGCTGCCCAGTTTGGATTTTCTACTACAACAGTTGGCCTTGCGGCTGCAAAATTTGTCCCTGGGGTTGGAGATGTTGGCCCTGTGACGACATGGGCTAGGAGGTTTGCGGAGCATAATGCATCTACTGCTACATGGTTTGCTGCAACTATTGCAAGGGATGCCCTTGCGGTTGTTGTAGTTGACTTTGCTGAGGGATCATTTTCCCTTGTTGTTGTGTGGATAGCCCTTGCTGTAACAAAGGTTTCCCTTGTGGTAACAAAGGTTGTCCTTGTTTTTGTAGAGGTTGTCTTTGCTGTTGCAAGGGTACTTGAACAGTGCCCAGAAAATTTTCAAACTTAATCTAGCCATAGCCACCCTGGAAAGTGGAACAGCCATGCTGAATGTACTGCCCAGACTAAAGGGTGTAAGGTTGATTAACCATTCCTTAGGAACCATATGGAATGTAAGGAGTTTGTTATTAGACCTAAGCCTCATAGGGCTGATGATACTGGACATTGCTTGACCCAGACGGACCAATAGGATTTTGAACTTGTTGGTACTAGACATTTCTTGATCTAGTAGGATCAACAGGGTTGTGAATAATGCCCGAAGAAGACTGGTTCATATCAAGCATGTGAGCTACTCATATTGGTGGCGCATGACACCATAGAAACATTTAGGATTTCCCCCAGGAGGTGGCATAGCTTGGCCACTAACTAGAGGGATGGAGGAACTAACAGAGACATTCCTCGAGACCATCAGTTGAACCAGATGGGTGACTAGGAATAACAATACAAGAGGGTTCAGAACGGTGGTCTGCACCGGGACTAAGGTAATAGCCTGTTGGGAGGTTGAGTTCGCAACGAATGGACTTGAAGTAGGCATGGTGCCTAATTCCCAAACAGGGTTATGGTAAAGTGATGAGGCACTAGGTGTACCTGAAACCAACTGTGCCAAAGGCACATAATTAGGTGGCACACTGGAGGGAATACCCCTTGTAAAGGGGAAACCTTCAAGAGGAAAAGGATGTTCTTCCTCTTTGACAATGTGTGGAGTAGAAAATTCTAACTCCTTCGGAGAGGTGACTAGAGCATCACAACCGGTTTCCATATCTGGGAAGAAACGACGACAAATGTCTAAAGAAGTATGAGGGGATAATTCCAAGGGAACAACCGGCTGATTGTACAGATTGTAAGGATGCTGCAGTGATATCACAATAGGGTCAAACAAAGGATTCAGAGGATAGATAACCAGTCCAAGCTGACTGCCAGTGGTTGGCAAACTCCAAGGAGTTTGAACGAGATTTTCCAAATATTTCGGGCCAAGATCAGTAGATGACCTAGTATCTAAAGTAGGAAGAGGACGAGATGACAAAGGTTGAATGATTAGAAAAATTCTGAGTTCAACACCTTGGTCCTTGAGTGGCTCTAGTAACTCAAGAAATGGCTCCTTAGGTAATCTTTCAGATGGACGAGAGGAAGAGGAACTAGGTGAACCAGATGGTTCAGCCACGATGACCTTGTCTTAGTTAGCAGAAAAGAGAAAAATAAAATTCAAGGCTTTAAAATGTTCTTTAAGGGAAACTCACGATTTGGTCTATAAAAGACTAACAGGATGTTATAGAAGTGTGGGCAATCAATTATTAAGACACATAACTATACTGGTGCTCTTTCATTTTTTAAGAGTCAAGAAAGAAGCAAAGATGACTCTATCGTTTTTGATTGGAAATGAGCTTGAAAGGACAAGTGTTTGAATGATTTTTTAAGTTTAATGATTCAAAGAGATCAAATGACTGCTCTGGATGATCTAGGTAAATAGGATTACCAAGCAACTGTGAACTGTAGAATACCATCTGGTGAACCGAGAAGTACGACCAGGCAATCTCCTTGAATGTTGTGTTTAGCGTATCATGTTTGCAAGGTGGCCAAATCAGCTTCCTAAGGATGAAGGATTGCAGCCTAGAGGGGTCTCTTGTTATATACTCGATGATACAGGGAGCACAAATTCATACTAGTGCTGTCTAATGCCAACGTTAATGACAACTGCTAGGTTTAAAGACACTGAAACATGTCTCTAGCCTAGCCCTTCTAGATATGACCGTTAGGTGTCAAATGCACCTTAGTGATGTGACTCAAAAAACCCTAAATGCAACTAAATGAGACAAGACCCTTTCAATTTGATCAATTGCCTACATTAGAGAGGGTAGAAACTACACAATCAAATGCAAACAACTGAGCAATTGAAAGCAAAATGATCTTTCACTACTTCAGTTTTTGAAAAAAATAAACTAATGAAAAATGCATTCCAATTCCTAATTTCATGACAAGTACATTTCTAGCAATCATTTCAAAAGAAAAAGAGTTATTTTATTTTCAAATGCTAATGCAATCCTAATCTTCAATGATGTCGACTATCGTAGAATAATGATGCAACAAACCAGAATTACATACTTTTTCATGAAATGATGAAATGCAATATCACATGCAACACTTCAATGAATCATTTTCGAGATAATTAGCTCATTAAGCAAATGAAAACATGAAAAGAGAGACTCATTCATAGTAATGCTACACTGACTTTACCAAAACCAAGACAAGTAATGTAATGCATGCTATAAAAGAATAGTTTAGACAAGAAAATGAAAACTTTTCAAACTTGTGTAATGGAGGTCAAAGTCATAAAAGGACTGTAAACGAAATGCAAGTAAGTACACCTACAACTCAACTCAATGAGTTCACAATCAACTGAATGGATGACGATCTAGATGCCCTAGTGTCACTAACCATCCAATGACTCAAGCAATCAAGAAGGAAGATTGTAAGCCAACAAGCAAACAAAACCAAATGAAAATCAACTTTCTAGGCTAGGAGAAAATGGACTAAATGGCTTACAAGGTCGAAATAATGAAAGAAAAACACACTGGCCAATATTGGGGACAAACCCTAATCTCCACTTATAGGCATCGATGCAACTGCCTAATTTACAACAAGCGCCAGAGGCAAGTCAGTGCAATTGTTTCTCAGCATATCACATTTATCGATGCAATTGTCAGCAGACAAAGTGATGTGAGTGAGGGAGACAAGAAAAAAAGAAAAAATAAATTAAAATAGGGACCAGATCTACTACTATGAATTTCAAATTCAGACTAGTAAGCAGAAGAAAAGAAACAAAACAAAAGGGAAAAAGTGGAACTAGAAAAGATCACACAAAATCATGAAATCTCACACAAGACAAACAGAAGGATTGGTTCCCCAGTATGGTCACCAATTTTTGGTGAAGTAAAATTATGAATGTGGACACAAACTGTTATCACTTAGGTTGTTCCCTGCTTCCTAAATGGAATACGACCGAGGTAACCACTAACCAATCTTTTAGTTACAGGTCCTAGCCTACCTGCAACCAGAGAGGGCTCTCTCTTTATGATTTAGATTTGTTGGTGGATGATTTTAGGCTAGTTATGGTGTGCTGGTTTTGTTTTAAATTTGGTTGGTTGGTGAATTCAAATAGAGTTGAGGTATAGATTACACAACAATTAGGGCCATTGGGCAATGGAGTCAAGGAAGTGTGCTGCTGAAGTATGTTTTTGAAGGCAGAGTATTGCTGCAAAGCCAGATAGGAATCTGTGGAACAATTTCTTAGATTATGTAATGAAGTTATGGAATTAGTGAGTGAAAGGCAATTGAGAATCTTTCACTATGCTAACAAGGGAAAAATGAAAGTATTGCTTAAGAGCAGTTAAGAATTCTTAAACAATATTCACAGTGATAGAATTAGTTTAGGCATGAGCAATTAAGAATTCATATCCATGGTTATTCCAGAAGAAAACATATTTAGAAACAGAGATTGAGCATAGGGTGTTTTCAAACAAATCCTAAGCTATTATTTTTCTCTGTTTACTATGATCATGAACATATATGAATTATGGCATAGACAGAAAAACAAGAACATAGTTTAGAATAACTTATTGTTCCAGCAAATGACACAGTAATTCTGCAACACAACAGAGCCATTCATTTCCACCTTCAGACAGTATAGGAACCAGGAACTCCACCAGTAATTTGTATTAGCACAAAATGTCTCAGATATACAATATAGCTCTTCTGAAAGAGCTTCACTACAACCGACCCTCAATATGTTCTTTGAGGGGATATATATACAAAAATAGGATACAAAATATCTCAATAGTGAGTTATTGTGCAATAAATTGCACCACCAACTCTTTTACAAAACGTAAATGAAAGATATGACTACAACATTTAATGTTGAGATGGAAACTATCTTTCTGTCACACAAGTTTGACTTTTTGGCTCAGGAAAGTTGGCTGTAGCCATGCCTTTAATTCTGCGTTAGCTGAGCCTGCTGTCTGAGTGCTTTGGTGAGTCACTGTACGGGTGCTTGCTGTGATATCTGCGTGCTGAATTGTCTGCTCACCTGTACTATGCCTGAGATCTGAATTTTCACAAAAAAGGAATAATATAGTGGGATCACCTGGGCAGAATTTCTAGCATTGCCTGCCACCAATCAGCTGGAGGTAGCTGATGTCTTCTTATTTTTACCAGTGTTTCATCTGTTTCAGTATATCTGTAAAAATTTGGAGGCACTTCAAACAAATGATTTATCTCATGCTCAATAAAAATAGATTTTCTAATTTATCATACAAAGACTGCCCAGAGGGAGGCCCTGCTTCTTCTGTGGAGCTGCTGGATGCTGTGATTTGATTCTCCACATAATTGTTGATCCTTGATATATACTGATCATATGACAGCAGTTGTCCTGTACCAGTCACTAGGCTTGGCAGTCCTTTATCCTGCAACACTGTCATCTTTGCCCTGAATTCATCAATTTCTGCCTTCATATCCTGACATTTTCTTTCTAGTGTTTGAGTGAAATTCCTCAAAGTCAGCACTTTTTTGGTTGTCAGGATGGTGTGTGTTCTGCTGTTTATTTCTAGTGCTGCTAATTCCTCCCTAGTGTGGGTATTGAGGAAATGTATCATTTTATTGGCCTGCTCAGGCATGATTCCTAGTGCTGTTCTAGCCATTTGTATTTCAATATGAGCTATGCCTATCAGTTCAATATGCTCATGTATTGCCTGGATTGACCTCCATTGGTCATGTATTGATTGGCCAATTTTTGCCCAGATTATCTTCGTGATTTCTGCTAGAGTTTTCCTAGAAGCAATTCTTTTTCCAAAGCTTTCACTATGGCCTCCAAGGCTTTTATTTCTCTTTGCTTCTCTGTTACAGTCATCTTGGACTTGTCATAGCTGGCCTCTAGCTTGGCCAGTCTATCTTTGGCTTCATTTATTTCTGTCACTTGAGTTTCAAGTTCTTTGACAGCTTTCATCATGTCCTCCATACTCATGCTAGATTCTGCTGTTGTTGGTGCTGGAATGGCAGGAGGGGCTACTGCTGCTTGTGTAGGAGGGGCAGGGCCCAGAGTTGTAGAAGTTTGAGGGGGATGGGAGGTTGATTCTCCCTATCTACCTTGCCATGATTTCTCCTTCCATCTCTAGTATTCTTTGATTCATCTTCATAAGTAAATCCATGGTGTCATCAAGTTGTTTTTCCTGTGCAAGTTCTGCAGTGTCAGGGTGAATAGTTGCAGGCAGCTTTGTCTATTTCCTGAGTGCAGCAATATCATCCTCCTTCTTTTTCATAAGGGCCCTAATACCCTTTGGATCTTTTGGATCATGTCCTAGATCAATGATTATGTCTTCCAATGTTTTTATTCTATTGTCCTTAGCCTGGGAAGACATTCTTTCCAAATCCAACTATGTATTAGTATTTTTCAGTGATTCTTTTAACTGATGGGCTAGCATGGCCTTGTCTACAAGGGTAGCATAGAACATTTCCCCTGTTTGCTTGTGCAGCTCTATTTGATCCATTGGATGTATGTCTTTAGAAAAGACCTCCAAGTTTGTTCTTAGGTAATCTGCAGAGGTTTTGGGATGTGGAACTTTAGGCCTTAAATGAGTAAAAATCATTTTGTCCTCCTTGATATCATAAGCAGCCATCAATATTTGTTTTTTGGAGAGAGTTGCCTTCAAGAATTGATCATAGAGTTGTACTCTCAACAATTCATTTTGTGCTTTGATCTCCATGAAACCCCCTTTCATACCAGTTGGTTGCTTGCCTTGCTGCCTTGAGGAGGATATCTCTGTGCATTGCTGTATGGCCTATTCCTGCTGAAATGAACTAGTGGTAGTCTGTTGGCTGGATTGTCTTTCTCTGTTTTGGCTTTCTGCACTTTCTTCACTGATGTCTTCTTCCTCGGTTTCAGGGTCAATTCTTGGCCTCTTTGCCTCTGGTTGTTGTGTTGACCCACTTGGAGGTGTGACCTCCTCTCTATCACGTTTTTTGCCACTCTCTTCATTGAGAGGTGTTTGCAAAACTGGGATTTGGGGTGGTTTAGTTTGTTGTAAAGGGGCTTGCCCTTGACTTTGATCCTTTGAAGTGCTGGGATGCCCTGCCTCTGTCTCTTGCTATTCATCCATTATCTCTTTGCCTTTTGCTGTAGTGGTGGTTGTAGATGCTTGTTGGGTAGTCTGTGCAGCTGCAGTAGTGGATGTGCCTTCTCCTACTTGGACTAGTTGCTTGAATATGACCTGCTGACAAGAATCCAAGTCAAGAGTTTTCTCTAAATCTTTCACAGTCTACTCCATTTTCTCTTCCTGAGTAAATTCCTCTACTATTGTATCAGGCACCCATTAATCTTGGTTGGCAAAGTGTTCTATTTGTGGATATGGACAATGTTTATAGGCTAGCAGCCTATACTTGACTCTCCTAACACTAATAAAGCCTTCAAGGTCATAAGGGACCCACCAGAAACTCCTTTTGAGTTTAAGCTTTTGCCCCAATATTTGATCAACTTCTTACCAACCATCTTTCTTGTTCATGATGAAGGGGCCTAGGTGGTATCTAAATTTGAGATTGGCTTTCTTCTTGGCACTATGGAAGTGTGTAAGGTCAGAATTGATGAGTTGCCTATAATATTCCAAGGCAAGCAATCTCATAGGCACATACCTTGGGAGCCTGTAAGGGCAGAGCTCACAGCCATAGATCCTGATGACTGTGTGATTTTGGTATAAATACCAATCACCTATTTTATAATTCCTGGACAACTGTAAGATTTTCTGCATATCTTTGGACAGTCTGGCAGGAGGAGACCTCTTCAAGAGGCATGTGACTGGATATACAAATTTGTCAATAAATTCACAGTAGGAGTAGGGAGAGTTCTGAACTTGATGGAAAACTGAAGACCAGAAGATGACAGATCTCCTCTCACCCCGTGAATCCAGTTTCTTGATGTGGCACTAGAAGCAATTTGTCTGATAGTACATGAAGAGGTGATAAATGTATGATGAATATTTGAATATTGCTTCCCTTTCCAGCCTCACCAGTTGGTCATGTATCTTGTTGGCAATGAACTTGGCATAATTGTATTTTACAACAGGGGGCTTCCCAAGGCTATATGCAGATAACAAGACCAAAACAGTTTCATCAACATGCTCATTTGTGGAGAACCCCAGGACAGAGGATATCATGTCCACAAGCAGCTTGCCTACCTCATTGAAATTTTCATATGAAAAAGGAGGTGGCCCAAAAGGCTGGCAGTCTGCTCTCATGAAAGTTTTGGCAACTGCAGCAATGTCTGTGCTAGAGAGCTTGGAGCCCTCATCCAGCAAATACTTTACAGAAAAAGGGTATAGCAGCTGGGTTTGTTTGTAGTTCAACATCTGATTTATGGAGTCTGGTGTTATGTAAAAGAGGATGCTCCCAGATGGAGACTTTACAACTCTGAGCTTCTGGTCATAATTTTCTACACAGAGGTGAATGACTTCAGGAATGGTAGGAAGTAGGTAGGGAGATTAGACTCCCAGATGCCATACATGTCACTGTTGTCCAAGTGACTGTTCCTCAGCTGGCAGGAGGTCTGTAAATGGTTCCTCTCTGCCACAAAATTTGCAATGAGGAAATCACTGTCTACAAGTGGCATAGCTTCAAGCTCCTTACTGAGTGGATTGACAGGAACAACATCAAGAGCAGATGGAGTGGCCATGTTTGATTTTTAACTGGATATTTATTTGAGTTTAGGATTGGTGCAAAGGCTGAGGAACGCCCACTGAATTGTGTTTGAAAGTGAGCAGCTCTGAGAATATGAGGAAACTGTTTACAGGTTTGATGAACTGTGGGGCACTGTGTTGGAAGAAACCAGAGTGCTTTAAGCTAATTAGCTAGTTTTTGAAGGGGAGATTTGAAAACAGGGATGAGTGTGCAGTTATATGGGCTTTTAGCCGGCAACTCGGCTTCTTCAATTAGTTTTTATGGTGAATTTAGCAGAAGGGCACGGGTTTCTTGCAGAGGCTTGTGGTGCATGGATTTTACCAGATTTTTGGGTAGTTTTAGTGGACAATTTATCTGTGAGGAGCTTTTGCAGAGTTTTTTACAGGAAATTAGGAGAAAAAATGGGAGAAATATGGGTAAAGTAGGTCGCCTGCGGCAAATACCTAGATTCTTCAGTGCAGGAGGCATCAAGCTGGATCAATTGCTGGTATTTGGGTTGAATTTGAAGGCGGAAGCAACTTTGGTGGACGAATTGTCGATTTTGGCAGTAAATGACGTCTTATGCATGCAAACTGCTCCGGAAACGACGAGTTAAAATGACAAACAATGGTCATTTCCCAATTTTTTAATGCAATTTTGGCCCTTTGGCGCCTTTTTGGTGATGACGTCAGCATGATGTCATCAGTGGGTCCAAGTACGGTAGGGTGACGTGGGTGACGTCACACTGACGGGGGTGTGACGTCAGCGAGAGGGGGTGGGTGGTAAGTGGTTTCCCCGGAGCACCCATGGGTGGTAAGTGGTATGAGGGGGGAGGGCTCCGAACACTACGGGAGGCCGACGCGTGGCGGGGGTACGGCGGTGAAACCGCCAATACCTCGGACGCAAAAGGTCGGGCAGGTTGGTGGTGAGATTGACCGCTAGTCGTTAGATCAGTGGGGCCGAAGATCTAATGGCTGGTAGCACATATGATGTGATGGTGCGTTAGGATAGGGGGACTCGCCGATTTAATAATTATTTTAAATATATCGAGCGCGCGAGGGTGGGTTTTTAACATTAGGATTTTGGGTTTTATAACTGTTTTAATTAAAAAACATTATAAACACAAACTTTAGAGCGGGAAAGGGGTAGGAAGGGTTAATGAGGGCGGGGATTTTGATTTTTCGATTTTTAGCCATAGCTTTTTAACAAAACCCATATTTTAGGGTTACAGAGGGTTAATATTAACCCCTGATGGATTAATATTTCCCAAGAGAGGGCTGTATAGCTATAGTGCTACGGGGAGGGTATTTACATAGACCTTTTGGTATTTTTACATATATTTTTGTAAAATTAGGGAAGGGGAATGCTTAGGGAGCTAGATAATACATCAGTTGTTAATATGACATTGTGAGGTGAGTGTATAGGGGGAAATGCTAAGTTTTAAGAAGTAAAACTAAGGAATGGAAGATGAGGGAAATGAGAATAAAGGTTTTTACACAAAAAATGTGGCTTCTTTCCCTTGACTGGACTCCATAGTTTGACCTGGTACTTGGTCATGGAATGAAGTGGAAGAGGACACTTGGGCAGATCCCAAGGTCCTTGGGGATGTTATTAAATGATGTTTGGGGGAAAAAAGGGGGAAATTAGACATGCTTCCAATGTTATGTCCTCAAACCTCTGTTGTGATGCCAATACCCTAAATGGAATGAGTCTTGCACTTGATAAGCCAATTGGTGATGGCCCTTCATTTCTGCAGCCTTGCACTACTTACCCAACCTAGTAATCCTAACATTTTTTCTTCACTTAAAGTGGGTGCACTTGCATTAGCAGACCCTGATTGTTCTCTTTTTCTTTTGACTGCCCTCCTATCTAAATCTACCCTTACTTCTTCCAAGGACTCAGATTAGGCAGTTGGGCTCCTTCATTACTCTGCCTAGCTAGTCATCTGCCAAGCTTGAGCTGTTTGGACAGGAAACATTCTCTATTCTGCAACAAGAAATTTAAACATGGCATGGTCCAGATTAGACTATTGGGCCATCCATCAAGTATGATTGGCAGCAGTATTTGTAGAGTGTGACCCTGCCAAAAGATAGTAGTGGCATTTTGACTGGCCACTTTCCTGGTCTTTAGTTTGGGGTTCATTTTCACTTTTCTTTTGACCATTTGATTTTCTTGCCTTTTGATTATTCTTTTAAGGCATGCCCTCTTTTCATTTTTTTATTTTCCTATAATGTACACAAAATATGGAACCTTTGCAGCCTGCAATGATGAACATATTTAGCCCTTCCACTGTCAATCATGAAAGATGAAACCTAT
>APFE030749751.1:0-11765 GCA_000404065.3 Pinus taeda
TTTTCACATAGATCAGCAATCTCTTCGAAAGGTAAGGTGGAAATATCACCTTTGCCCATCAAATTAAGATCCTCTAAGTATTCCTCTCGAATTCCCTTCAAAAATATTGTTCTAATGAGATCAAGACTCATGGATCGATGTTTTGATTTTTGTAAATTGTAAGCAAATCGTTACAATTACTCTTCTAAACTTTCATCCTCTTGTTTATTCATCCTAAAGATATCATCTTTAGAATCCTTTGATCTGCAATAGGGTTGGTATTTCTTTAGGAATATTCTTCTCATGCCATCCCAATCAGTTATTGCATGCTCCCAAAGTCCCATGAACCATCTTAGTGCTGATGCCTTTAATCTTGCTGGGAAGAGTTTAAGCCTATGGGCATCATCTGTGTAACCATATGTTCGACGTACAATGTCAAACTCAAACAAGAATGAATCTGGGTCTTCTAAAGCCATGCCATAAAAGTTTGGTAACACAGAAGGAGGTATGTTTTTCATTTTTATTTCCTCATCCCGATTGTCTTCTGGTTCGTGGAAAGGAAATTTAAAGGTTGACTCTTCCTCCTCTCCTCGATCGTGTTGTTTTTCAGGAGTGGGTCTTCTTACTGATCCTCCTCCTTCCTCAGCCATTTTTATAGATTCTTCTGGTGATTTGATCGCTTGTTCAGTATCACTCGTTCCAAAGAGTTTTTCAAGAGATTGTGGAGTTATTTTCCTGCTTTCTCTCTTTGTAGAATATTCAGGGAGATGTTTCTTCTGCGATTCGTGTGCCAAGAGGATTTGTCTCTCAATAAGTGTAAGTGTTTGGCCTGATTTTTGTTTATCCTCTAATTTTTGTATGGTGATTTCCTCAGCTGGTGTTGTGTGTTCAGTTTTTCCCAAAGGGTCTACTCCTGGTGATAGGTTAGTTTTTCGATGGGGGGTTTTTGTGAATCTACCTCTATTATCTCTAGATCTAGGCATAAGCAAACATGACTTCTAAAGTGATAATCAAATATATGTTGTGCTTTTGTTTGTTTTTGTTTATTTAAACTTTTTTTATATTTTGATTTTTTTTTCGAAATCCTCTAACTATGCCTCCCCGGCAACGACGCCAAAATGTAGTGGCCAATCTAGGGTGCTAGATTAGACTAGATTTATTATCAACCACAGTAAGTAAACTTCGAGGAATGTGTCCAAAGTCTATAGGCATAAAGGATTCCTAACTAAGTGTTTATTGTGATAGGCTACAATACTCCTTTACAAAAGGTTAAGATATGTTTCCTCTCACCTTAACACTCAGATCACCTAATTTATCTAATTGTCCTAAAGGTACAACATATTGCTAGACTGAGATTTTAATCCTCTTACAAGGATGCTATGCACAAAAACTCTGTCTAGTTTACACTTAAGCATTCATGAAAAATCAAAAGCACACTGTATTTTAAATGCATGAAAATAGAGTCTATGGAGATGCTTTAAAATATAACGATGGATCAAATCTCTAACAAGATATGGTTCAATGGTCTAACGATAAAATCTTCAAGCTATCACCATAAATACCATTTGCGAGAATTTCTAATCAAATCGACAAAATCATAGCCATGGAAATAACACTAAACACTATGCACACTATTCAAATTCAAAAACTGCTAAGGAAATGAAATTAATACTGTACCAATCCACGCAAGGCCCATCAACGCTTCAATGGAACAATGAAGTAAACTCAAGCAACAAGAGTATTAACGCATAAACGCTATTAGATTAACATGGTCACTGTAATTAAGTTCTGAAGGTTGCAATCACATACAACAGTTCTGTTCTCAAACAATACACAGAGATAATAATCGTAACTGCTTTTGAAAGCAAAATAATACACAGTCTTTATCTGCTTGTCCTTATCTGAATCGAATGTACATTCATTAAGCAAATGTTTCTTCTTTTACAATGGATTTATTTTTGGCCATCTCTAATCTAAAACGATTTCCAAAAACAAAACGAAACCAGTTTGGGAAACCATGGATTTTTACTGCATTTGTAACCAAAAGGCTGGGGTTTGACCAGCGTTGACTGCATAACCATGAGCTTTTGATTTGCTGTAGAATCGATTTTTCACCATGCATGTACATTCCAGGTCTCGTTCCTATCCATTGCTTTGGCTTTCCTGTCATGCCACGTGTCAGATGATAAACCATTTACAGGATGTTATAACTTCTTGTAATCTTTTTGTTGAAAATTATTAATTTCTAACATAAAAAATTATAAATTAACTTTAATGTAAACTAACAACTATAATGCTATTAATTAATCAATTTCGATTGATATAAGGTGTCTATGGAGGAAACATATAGACAAATGATGGTGTTTCTAGAAGAAAAAGATGGTAATGAAATGGTACCAACATGGAGCATACTGCATCTGTTGCTCCACAGTTTTTTGCAATGGTTGCAAGGATTTCCCCTCAGTTGTTGCAGTTGACCTTGCTACAAGGTCGTTTTCCCTTGCTATTGCATGGATAGCTCTGGCTGCAACAAAGGTTGCCCTTGCTGTAACAAAGGTGTCCTTTATTGTTGTAGAGGTTGTCCTTACTGTTGCAAGGGTACTTGAATAGTTCCTCGAAAGTTTTTGAACTAAATCGGGCCATAGCCACCATGGAAAGTGGATGAGCCAAGCTAAACGTACTGCCAAGGTTGAAGGGTGTAAGGTGGATTAACTATTCCTTGGGAACCATATGGAAGGTAAAGAGTTTGGTATTGGACTTGAGCATCATAAGGCTGCTGATAATAGACATTGCTTGACCCAAAAAGACCAATGATATTTTGAACTTGCTGGTACTGGACATTTCTTGACCCAACAGGACCAACGAGGTTTCGAATAATCCAAAAGAAGGTTGGTTCACACCAAGCATGTGAACCTATGAGCCACTCACATTGGTGGCACCTTACAGTATAGAAACATTCAGATTCTCCCCCCTAGGTGGTGGCACATCTTGGCCATTGATCGGAGGTATTGAGGACATGATAGAGACCACCGATTGAGCTAGATGGTAACTGGGACAAATGATAAAAGAGGGTTCAAAATGGAGGATTGCACTGGGATTCAGGTAACAACATGTTGGGAGGTCGAGTTCCCAATGAATGGACCTATAGTAGACATGGCCCCAGATGCCCAAAAAGGGTTATGGTAAAGTGACGATGCACTAGGTGTACCAGAAACCAATTTTGCCAAGGATACATAATTAAGTAGAAATTCCTAATACATATTGATGGGAATGCTCCCTATATAGGGGAAACCTTCAGGATGAAATGGATATTCTTCCTCCTCGACAGTTTGTGGAGTAGAAAATTCTTACTCATCTGGAGAGGTGACTGGAGCATCACCTGGGGGTTCCATATCTTAGAGAAAACGATGGCGAACAACCAAAGAAGTACAAGGGGATAATTCCAAAGGAATACCCAGCTAGTTTTATAGATTTTACTGACGCTAAGGTGATATCACAACAGGGTCAAACAAAGGATTCAAAGGATAGATCACCAGTCCAATTTGACTGTCAGTGGTCAGCGAACTCTTAGGAGTTTGAATGGGATTGTCCAGAGACTCTGGGCCAAAAGCAGCAGGTGACCCAGTATCTGAAGTAGGTGGAGGACGTGATGACAAAGGTTGAATGCTCAGAATAATTCCAAGTTTAACACCTTGGTCCTTGAATGACTCTGGTAATTCAGGAAATGGCTCCTCAGATAATCTTTCAAACGAAGGAGAGGAAGAGGAACTAGGTGAACAAGATGGTTCAACTGTGATGACCTTATCTTAGTTAACAAGAAAAGAGAGAGATAAACTTCAAGGCTTTAAAATTTTGTTTAATGGAAACTCACGATTTGGTCCAAAAAGACTAAGAGGATGTTATAATATTGTGGGCAATCAATTTATTAAGACGCATAAATAGACTGGTTCTCTTTCATGTTTTAAGATTCGAGAAAGAAACAAAGATGACTCTATCACTTTCGATTGGAAACGAGCTCGAAAGGATAAACACTCGAATGATATTTTGATTTTAATGATTCAAAACAATCAAATGACTGCTCTGGATGGTCTAGGTAAAAAGGATTACCAGGCAACAGTGAACTCTAGAATACCTCCCGACGAACCGAGAAGTACGGGCAGGCAATCTCCCAAAATGTTGTGTTCAGTGTATCACGTTTGCAAGGCAGCTGACTCAGCTTCCTATGGATAAACAATTTCATCCTAGAGGGGTCCCCCATTATTTACTCAGTGGTAGGGGGAGCACAAATTTGTACTAGCGTTGTCTAATGCCGAAGCTAGTGACAACTGCTAGGTTTAAAGACGTCAAAATGTGTCTCTACCCTAGACCTTCCAGATGTGATCATGAGATTTCAAATGTGCCTTAGTTTAATTGAGTTCGTTTTTAAAGTTTATCTTGAGTTATGTCTGAGTGTTCATGCCTCAGTGATGTGACTCGAAAAACCCTAAATGCAGCTAAATGAGACAAGACCCTTTCAATTTGATGAATTGTCTACACTAGAGAGGGTAGAAAACACACAATCAAATGCAAGCAACTAAGAAACTGAAAGCAAAATGATTTTTCACTGCTTCACTTTTTGAGAAAATAAACTAATGAAAAATACATTCCAATTCCTAATTTCCTAACAAGTATATTTATAACAGTCTTTCCGAAAGAAAAATGAGTTATTTTTCTTTTCAAATGCCAATGTAATCCTAGTATTTAATGATGCCAAATACCGTAGCAAACTAATGTAGCAAATTAGAATTTCATACTTTTCATGAAATGACGAATTTTGTTTTTTTCATAAAACACTTCAATGAACAAGTTTTTTGGGACAATTAGGCCTTTAAGCAAATGAAAACACAAAAATAGAATCTCTTTCAGACTAGTGAAACACTGACTTTACCAAAAACAAGACAAGCAATGTGATGCATGACGGAAAAGAAACGTTTAGACAAGAAAAAGAAAACTTTTCAAACTTGTGGAATGGGGGTCAAAGCCGTAGAAGGACCATAAATGAAATACAAGGAGTAAATGCACCAACAACTCAACTCAGTGAGTTCACAATCAGGTGAATGGATGACAATCTGGATGCCCTAGTGCCACTAACCATCTAATGACCCAAGAAATCAAGCGAAAGTATGACAAATCAACAAGCAAACAAATGAAATGAAAAGAAACTTTCTAGTCAGGGAGAAAATGGTCTAAAAGGCTTATGGGTTTGAAATCATGAGAGCAAAACATACTAGCCAAGATTTTGGACAAGTCATAATCTTCACTTACAGGCATCGGTGCGACTGCCTAACTAACAACAAGAACCAAAAGGAGTTCGGCGTAACTTTTTTTCAAAATATTGCGCTAATTGGCATGGCTGTCACTGAATTAAGAGTTTTGAGTGAGGAATCTAAGAAAAAACTAAAAAAAAAATTAAAGCTGGGACCAAATTTGCTACTATGAATTTCAAACTCAGACCAATAAGCAAAGGAAAATAGATAGAACCAAACGGAAAAAGTGGAACTAGAAAAGCTCACACAAAACCATGAAATCTCAAACAAACAAATAGAAGGATTGGTTCCCCAATATGGTCGCCAATTTGTGGTGAAGTAAAATTATGAGTGCAGACACAAACAATTCCTCTAGCCCGATGACGGGTATAGCCATAACCAATACATTCTATGGAATATTTCCTTAGGTTATAACCAATTAACAGGGCCTACCTATTAGTATGCTTATCCCATTTGGTGATGAACTTTCTTGCTCATTCCAGCTATCTCTAATTTCCTTCTTCGCACACTTGAAACAAGTAAACAACATCAAACAACAACCGTGATAATAGACAAATTGTAATTTAACCTACTTAACAAGTCAAGAAACATTAATCCTTGAACATGTAAGATGACACATCATGTAGGAAATCAATCGATCGTTGCCTATATATTGAATCAAGAAGAGATTACAACCATTGTCTTCGCGTTGTCATTCTCCTCTAACAAAACTAGGTTCCCACACACTTCCGTTAGCATTCCATGATGGCCTCAACAATGACATTTTTAAGGTTCTTCCTTTTATGCTTCACACTAAACCAAATTCATGCTTCTCCTTGACAAAACTAGAGAGATACAACTATGAATAGTTTTTTGTTTACTCCAAACTTAATTAGCACTAGCACACCAATCTTAACACTACAACACTAGCTTGTGCTTGGGAAAAAGGGAGGTTTATATAGCATGAATGGATAGGAAATAGATCCTCCTCTCATGGGAGAAGGTCGTATCTCTTTAGGTAGTTCCATCCTTATAGGGGAAAGGATCCCAAACTGACATACTCGACACCATTCGGCCAAACCATTTACCAGAATTTCATTACGAAGCTTCTAGAGCTGGAAACTTTGGATCCTTATTTAAAAACTTTCCATAAGAGTACCAGCGCAACTGGAACAAAGCTCAGTCACTCCATTCGGCGCTAGGTATAATGTTAATTCCTGCATATCAATGTAAGGAGGAGAATGTTCATTAGTGCCTGTCTTGTAAATTGGGAAAAACAGGAGATTTTGAAGAAATGGTGCAAGTGGGAATTGTTCTGTTGATGAAGAGGGACAAAATGGGAGTTTCTTCATGAAGGGAAAGCATGTAGTGTTCACTGTACAGGTCCTCCAGGATCTAGGAATGGGGAGTACAGGGACAGTGAGAAAATGTTGTGTAACACTAGAGATTCTCCAAACTAAAACATTTCACCCCTAATGCAACCAAAAAAGCTAAAATAATGCAAGATAAATGTTAGACCATATACCGAGAACAAACAACATGTTGAATGGTCACATGGATTTCTTGCAATTGCCTGGGGAAGATTTTCTCCTCTTTCACTCCAGAACACTCTCACAACACTCAAATAGTGAAAATGAATGGTCCAAAACCTTCTTGTAGTCACTGTGGAGGTATGAATCACCTTAGTTAGTCATTGAAATAGACATTTTTCATTTCCTATGTTGTTTATCATACGCCATTTCAATATTCTTCCAATATTACTCATGCTTTCATGAAGAGGTTTCAGTGTTGAATTGTAGAAATGACCATGTTCGATTCATTATGAGCGCTTTCTTTTATGGGATCTTTTCTCGCTCTTGAATTGAAAAATCCCTGAGTTTTCGTCATCAAGCTCGTAAAACTCCTACGACAACAATATGAGCACTTTCTTTTTTGGAACTCTTTCTTGCTCTTAATTGAAAAATCCTTGAGTTTTTCCCTTCTTTGGGCTCGTTAAATCTACAAAGAAGGCATGAGCAGTTCATTTATCTCTTTTTCCTCACTCGTTAAATTGAGAAATTTACCTCAAGTCTTCTTCATTTGACTCATTAAAATTTGATGAACATCTATTTAGTTTGTCGTCTTGTGACTCATTAAAATTTCATGACGAATATCAAGTTAACTTCGTCCCATCATACTCTTAAGAAAATGAGGCAAGCATTTACTGAGAATAGGTTTATCACTTTATCCAGACTCATTAGACTAACTTATGGAAAAGGAACCATGTCAGAAATACTATTAAACTTTTGTCACACCTGGTTAATAACTATGACAAAGGGACCCCCTTGGAGTTTCTCTTTACGATCGTTTCAGACTCTCTTAATATGAAAAGATCACCGATTTTACCATCTGGACTTGCTAAACTTAATCTGATGGGGAAAATTGGACAACACAATTACTTTATGTCAGTATTTTGAATAGGTTATTTTTGCAGCAGTAGTCCCCTTGAACATGGCACTCCCTCAGTAAAACCTCCTTTTTGTTGACCTCTCAAAATGAAACTTACCATCCTATGAGTTTATCCAATATACTCCATTGTTCTTGCATCCCTGTATCCTAACACTCTTTGGTGTTCATGAGTCTAGAGTTGTCTGGTTAAAACCTTTGTGTCTTGCCTTCTATTATTCAAGGGATCCCTTTATCCTCTGTTTCCTATATCAAACCATCAATCATATACTTCCATCATGCCCTCTGTCGATTTGACACATTGCTCAAAATTTTTCTTTAAAAAACGATCATTCTTGTCTCATTTTTTGTCAACTGATGTAGGGCACATTATTGCCTACCATTCGATAGATATCTTCCTATCAACTTCAACACTCTATCTAGGAAGAAAATCCATAAACATATCAGTGCCTTGTAAATTGCAAACATTAATGGAAATTTACCTTATGTTTGATCAAGTGTTTTCATTATTGGCTCTTGATTGAATGATTCTACGAGTGTCCAACAACAACATCATTATTCACACTCTCCAGATTGTACTACGCATCTTGGAGACCATCATCATTATCTATGGCCATCCTCGCATTTTTTAACAATTTTCATTATTGACTAGTAATCAAATGATTTCATACATGTTATACCTCAACACCTTTATTCACATGTGTTGAAATCTGTTGTTAAGATGAAGCAGTGATCAAGACCTTCGGTAGAGGCTTACACCACTCAGCCTTATTTCCTCTCCCAAGCTACGTACATTATTTTTTGGAGACAACTCGTCAGGATGATCCTATTATGACATAAGTTCCACATTGTTCTTAATGGTGGACATGATCATCATATCTCTTTGTTGAGAAATCACTTTGACATAGCTACTGTGCGTGGGAATGCTCGACTCAGGACATGATTTTAGATTTTACATATGTGGTTGTATTAGGTTTCTCATAGTCCTGAATCTCTGATCCTCTCTCTCTTTTTCCAACATAGAATTTCTAAAATATTTCGGTGATCATCTTCACTTTTGATCTCACACTTTAGGGGGCATCTGTTATACAAGAAAATGACCTCCTCATCAGCTCAGAGGAGAAAGGCATTTTGATTGAAAGATTGACCAAGTTCACAATCATGTTTTTTAGGGTAACACTCCCCAGGAACTAGCAAGGAGCGTTATAATGCTCCTCAACCATGAACGAGGTGCGTTAGTCCCTAGGGTAACTCTCTATATTTCCTTAGGGATAGCGTTAGTCAGGTTTGGTGAGTTTTTGGAGGTCAAAGGAGCGGGTTGATTGAATAATATCCTACAATTTTCTCATATGTTTACCCAAAAAGCAGGAAACATCCAGATTCAACCTATTTGAGGATATTATTATTCCTAACGGAGTCTAATGAACATGGAAAGAGCAATAAAGCATGGAAAGATCCCAATTTTTTCCAAAGGGAGCTCATGAAAGAGTTGGCAAGGTTTAGCCTCTCATTCTATATATTTGAGGCTTGGGACATTATGAAAAAGGTCAAAAGAATTGAAAGGATGACCTATTGACTGTCGAAGCTTTGCATTAGAAATTGGTTCACCAAGAGGTTAAGAATAGAGGGAGAGGGAGAGGATATGGAGGAGTAATGGAAGCTTGATGCAACTGATGGTTTTAATCACTCTTTCTTATCATTAATATAGACCTGTAGTTGTGTTGTCTGCCCCATGGTGCTGATGTTGTGATTCATTTACATGCTTATGCAATACCATTGATTATGAGTAGCTTAGTTCTGTGTAGTTAGATATCCTTATGTATTATTGTTTTGATTATCAAGGTTATATGTTGTAGTATTATGTTGTGCTAGCTGCAGCTAATATGATATGTCTTCCAAGGATCTCAGGAAGATCCTTGAGTGTATTTCCACCACAATCACCCATGCATTAATCCCTATAGCACACATGCAGAACATGGCTAATGGTTCAACATATATCTATATTTTGCAATGACATGAGAGGGAAACACTGACAGGGTTTATAGAAAGAGGGTCATAGGGAGACTAACCAATTTCAAAACTCGATCATAACCCTAATGAATTGAGGCAAGCATGGGGAACCTGAAATTTTCTGAAGTACCTTAAAATTTTGGATGTTCTTGTAGTGGCTACAACACCACCCTTTCTTTACCTAGGATTTTTTTTACAAAATAGGAAAATTATCTTTTTCCCTCTCTAAGAATACATTTCTATCTATCTATGCTTTATCCTTATTTTTCCATCTCGTAGAACATTTCTCTCTGGTTATATTGTTTCTTATCTTTCCACCCAACATAACATTTCTCTCTTTCTATGTTGTTTCTTGGTCGCAGACTTCCTCCCTAGAATATTGGAGAATTATAGAAGGTTGCAACTATGACCACTATCAATTTCCTCTTTTTTGTCCACTTGGACTTAACCACTTCAATAGTTTTTCTGGAAACAAAGAAGCCAAAAATAATTGCATGTTTTTTCCCATAATTTTTCCAAGATAAAAACAATTATTTTATTATAACAAAATTTATTTACATAATTCAATCAAACTTAGTCTTGGTCCTTTTTAGTCAATTTAGTTGTCCTAAATGTATTACATAAATTATCACCCAGAGTTGGTAAACTTGTGAAGTGCAAGTGCACTATATATGCTAGATGCCTTTTCAGTTTAGTAAGATAATGGTTGTGGATGGTTTATTTTTAAGGATTTTCTTTATTCCTATGTTCCTAATGAAAACTACAGATTTATAATACATTCAATTCTTGAAAAGGAAAGTAAGGTAAGATATCATGATCTTCTTTAATTGACTATTTTTAGTTACTATGTAAATGATAAAAACAAATCTATCTAAATTAATGTTCTACAAAGATAATTACCTCTACTCTTAAAATAATTACTTCTATTCAAAGATAAAATTCATAAAACAATCTAGATTAAGATCTACACACTGCAATTATCAATCTTAATTGAAATATTGAAACAAAAGGGGAAAGAATGTGATCTAAACAAATATACCTATTTATGAAAGGAAGGAGATTTATATACAATACTATTTTAAAAAGCATGAAATGAATTGAAATCGACACAAAACAAATAAAAATATGATAATGCAATTCTGGAAAAATAATCAAATGAACTGAACTGAATACTAAGAAAATGAATGAACCTCAACTTTCTGCAGGGGTCCTCCACAAAAAATAATTTTTATAACTCTATCTCAATAGTTAACTACGCATGTGTTATAGACATTTTTGGGCACTTCAACCCCAATCACAAATGTCCATAAACTGAGGGCTCTTAAGTCCCTAAAAGGGTTGCTTCACTGCCTAAAGGAACAAGGTCAACTGATTACATCATCTCCCAGAAGTTCTCCACTGAAAACTACTCAGAAATGGTCAAAATTGGACCATATGGAAAGCTCCATGCAGAGGGTGTGATACATGTCACATTCCCAATGTATAGGGCGTGATGCATACTGTTTTGCTCCTCTGTAGGGTGTGATGGTCGGGAATGGACAAATGGCAGGTACCAAAATGCGAGGTGGAAGATCATGGAATCTTCCAGAAGCTTGCCTTTTGACACTTGCCACTCCATTTTTGACCATGGATGAGTAAGAGATCTTCATTCTCCAAGTGGAAACAGGAACTATTAGAAAGAAGACACTAATCAAGATCCAAAAAGATGACTCACCTCTTTGTAATCCTCTATATATGGATCCCTCTTCACAGAGATCCGGAGGCTGGAATTTTGTAACTTATAGAGAAGTGTTGTTGGTATTTTGGGGTACATTCACAGTGTTGGGTGATTTTGCTTTGCTTGAGGTGAAGAAGGGCTTCTTAGCTGGAGGATGATGCTGGACTACATCTACTCATGGTTGTAATCTTCTTGCTACTTTTTATCTGAATAAAGTTATTCTTGTTTCCTTCCATATTCTGGTGTACTTGTTTATATATGCTTGTATATGGTTAATGTACATCTGATCCTGCATTATTTATGAATTTAGATCCTTGTTTCTTGCATAG
>APFE030749754.1:0-10633 GCA_000404065.3 Pinus taeda
ATAATAATAATATCTAGGATTAAGTTGATATTGAACTATTAGGATTTATTAATGATACGTTAAGTGATTTTCCTTCAACTATATTTGATTTCGAATTCATGCAAGTTGATTTACTATTTTTGGAAAGTCATGCTTGAGATGCTAGACATGATTTTCTGTTTTTAGAAAATCTCTCTAGGATTGTTAGAAAAGAGGTTTTATTAAGGAAATTAATCCTTCAGCTTCCCATGAGTGGTATTTTTCTTCTCGAGAATAGGGATTCCACACCCCTATTGCATGCATCTTCATGACTTAGTAGATTGAGGACTCTGCGCCCTGATTTACTCTAAAGATCCAAGATTCCACACCTTGATCTTTTTATATTTTGAGGACTCTACGCCCTAAATAGTTTACTATAGATACAAGACTCCACATGTTTATATTTCATAGGTTTATGACCTACGACCTAATTTCCATGGCTTCTCATCTACTCTGCTTTGAAACTCCACACTTCACCTTAAGGTACTGATTGTGAGCTCATACCCATCTGATGGATCATTGGTAAGGCCTTGTTCCAAGACTTGAATACATCACAATCTCATAGATAAAAGGAATTAGTGAATTTCATAATTAACTTATTCACATTTTACCAAAGATTGTGCATGACTTCCACAACCATTTTGGTTCTAGAGTAATGACTTCTACAACCATTTAAAATTTGAACATCCTTGCTTGAAAATAGCCATGCTCCAAATCACATCCTGCTCAATATAAGATTAAGCATATAAAATCATAAAAATTATGTAGCATTACTTCCACAATCTTTTATAATTTGAGCATCCATGTTTTCAAATAACTATGTTCCCTGCCACATCTTCCTCATTACAACATTAAACATATTTAATCATATAAATCATGTATCATCCATAAATAATAATTAACCATTTTTTCCACATAAAAAT
This sequence comes from Pinus taeda, assembly GCA_000404065.3. Taxonomy (NCBI): domain Eukaryota; kingdom Viridiplantae; phylum Streptophyta; class Pinopsida; order Pinales; family Pinaceae; genus Pinus; species Pinus taeda. The sequence goes on from APFE030749754.1 coordinate 942, forward strand.
GATCATCCATGGATCTATGTGTCTCAATCCTGAATCAACATCCATGTCATACACCTATTTCAAACTAAGATAACAAAAGACAAAACATCGATAGTATGCTCTTAACCGAAATCAATTCTTATACACACAACAACTAGGTGGCCCAAACCGAGTCTATAGCATATAAGCATGTACGTAAGTTTCTCACGCATATTATTATATCATTATATCAAAATCACCGTCTATAAGTATCATTGAAGTTATCTCCCCAAGAAGAGACATTATATACTCCTCCTCTTAGGCTAAACTTGGCTTGAAGTTTTTCCTATAGGCATAAGTTAGTTTTTTTCGATTCTCCTATAGCTAAGGTGTTAACCTTATGTATATGTACTTGATATATTTTTCTTCATTCCAAACCATAGTTTAATGTTTTCAAAATTTGAAGGAACTCCATGAAAACCAAAACATACCATTCTTAATCAAGTAGAAAATATATCCATGCCATATCAGGCATGTTTCTATATAAAATGCCAAATATTTCTATATCAAAACCAGCCATACAATTTATAGTACGATATGAAAATACTATTTTATGTAATTGATATCACATCTAATTATAATAATTTGATATTCTACATGTTCCTCTTTTCATAGTCTACATGAATGCTACATGTGTCACGTTCTTGGTTCTATAGTACGTTGACTTAGCTTACCAAGCTATAAATAGCTCACACATTGAGTTTAAAACAAACAATAATGGTCCATCCCATATCACAATTAAATTGCATACAAGAAGCATAAAATCATCCACATACAATTGTCAGTGAAACTATCCAACAAAACATGATGTCATATATAAAGCCCACTCTTACATCTCACTTAATTTATGTCTTCTCAATCCAAGTTTCCCCTTTTCATTCCATAAGACATTCTTGAAATCAAAATCTTTAGGATATACCTATAGCTTTTACTAAACGTTTAATCTTTAGGAAAAATCACAATTTTTGGTTTAAGACATATTTTTTTTTTTTTAACTAACAAGCTAAGGTTCCATATAGTCCTCATTGACCAACTTTTTTATATAGAGAATTCTTTTAATTCCCATAATCTTCATTATCATTCACTTCTCTTACTTGAGAATCAATTATGAATGATTTAGTTAGAAGATATTCATTCCAAAAATAATAAAATATATCTTTTCCAAAGTGGCTTGTAATCAAGAACAACTTTTGTAATTATACAAATACAATATCTATATTATTGAATCTATCTTGATACCTATAAAACAACTTGTTTTCCCACTATAAAATCACTTGTGAATTCTATTCAATAATTAATCAATCCGTTTGGTTTCACATCTTATTCCTTACTATTAATACATACACATAACAACAACAACAAAAAATTATGAAAACCATAAATTTCTCAAATTGTGAAGAATCTTGTTGATTTTAAATAATATTTAGACTCTCATAAAGACATTTCTAGCCTAAGGATAGTTTTTTTTTTTTTTTTATTCTATTACCTCTCAGAAGATTATAACCTTTTGTAGGATTACTAACTAATCATACAACTACACATTCAAGAAAAAAAGTCCTAAATCCTTCAATCTCTTCCATTCCACATATAATACAATCATTTTAAGCTTCTAAATCATGCAAGAATTCCAATTCATCAAAATGTGATCTCACTCCTTTAATTCTCCCTAAAAAAATATCACTGCTTGTAAAATAAGAACTCAACCAGGCTTTTCATTAATTTGTTGGGACTCAAGTGCATTAGCAAAAGCAAGCACTAGTTGCCATACAGATAGGTCTGCGCAAGCTGCAGATCCAAACAACTAGACTTCAAGCAGGTGCAGGATAGAGTAGCGCTACATCAACCAATTTGGAACTAGGGACCACTCAAGCAGCGGAGCTGGTTTGGTCAATGGATCTTCGGGCAGTTGTGAAACTTGATAGAGTTTCAAACATGAAGCGGCCACTAACAAGGCTATTTTCAGCACTCTGAAGAATGTCGGCCTCAACTTTTCCACGCTCACCATTGAGTTCCTTTACTCACTGCAAGCAGGTGTGATCTCAAAACTTAAGGCCTGAGAGTAGTGCGTGTTGAGCATGATCAATGAGTAAAAGGTCAACAACAAAAATGTGCTCGTTGAGAAGATAACAGTACTAGAAGCATGGAAGAAAGTGCAGGTGTAGAATGAGCATACTACAGCCGTGGTGGCTGAGGCATGCATGACAGTCCTTGAACTACATATCCCGTAGGAAGCATCAGTGGATGCCAAAATCAGGAAGTTAGTTGCAGGTGTGCGTGAAGAAAAAGAAGTGGCCAAGGTTCAGTTTGAATTGAACCTCAAGATAACAGAGCTCGAATTGAAGTCAAAGCCTTCAAATCTATCAGAGGTCAAAGAACAAGGTGAAGCAGTTGTAAAGGATGGAATCACAGGAGTAGATGCTACGGTGGCAGATTGCATCACACTCTTTGAGCAATCCATGGAGGTAGTCATGACGCTCCAAGAAGATCCTAACCTGGAGAGGTTGAACATGGAAGCCTGTGAATTGTAGTAGTAGTATGATGAAACAAGAGTGACGGTGTGCATCGTCACTATATCACAGTGACTGGCTAAGCTGCATGAGGAAAAACAGTTGTTCGAACAAGTGGAGACAGTGCAAAGGAAAGAGGTGGTCCTCAAGACCAGGTTAGGACCTTGGCTAGATGAGGCCTATGTTATCTCTACCACCATTAAGGAGAAGATCATGAGCCTATAGAGAACACAATAGAAGATAAAGGAAGACAATGTAGGACCAACAATATAGCAGCCAGTGGTGCAGATCAAATAGGTAGCCACACAGAGTGCGAATGAAGTAGTAGTAGCACAAGTCAAGCTGGGAGGTCTCTTTAGTAAGATCTCCATTCCAATGGAGTGACTCAAGGGTAAGTCACAATATTTGTGTTGGGGCCCTATTGGGATAGGGTCACCTAGGGTCAATTTTCAGGCAAAAGCCCAAGTTTTGGGGCAAAAATCCCAAGTTTTGTTGTAAAGAATGTAAAGTCTCTGCAATATGTGGTTGTGGAGCATGTAGATAGTAAAGTGTCATAAAGGGTTTTACCCTTATGTTATGTAAGTGGTGTCAGTTTTAGTAGATCTACCCATGGTTTGTGGACCATGGGATTATATAAGTAGGAGAGTCTTAGAGAGTCTAAGGCATAATAGTAGAGATCAATGAATATGTAATGGGTCAATAGAAGGAAGAGCAAAGAAGTTTTAGAGTAGAAGAGAGGCCCTGCAGTTGTATGTGCATAACCCTGGAGTAGAGTCTGTAGCTAAGTGTGCAGACCCCTGTAGCTGAGTGCTCATGGATGTCTTGAGTCTCTAAGAAGAACTGAAGAATCAATAAAGAAGCAATTACATCATTTCCTGTGTTTTGTCTATCTATTTTTGTTATGAATGAATGTGCTTTTATTGTATGATGAATAATCGGTTTATGAACTAATACTGTAATGATCCGCAATTTTACATGATTTAAATTGTCATATGAGTGCAAGTAATAATAATTGTTTACACGAATAATATATCATTTCATGTTAAAGCTACTTAACACTTAAGCCTCTCTAGATAAATACGGAGTTAGGAGTAATCACAGAGGTGCGTAAGTGGTTGATTCACCTATTTAGGGTTCGCAAAAGAAAGTCGTGAATGTTCACAGAGGTATAGAATTTGGTTAAGGGAAGTTATATCGATAATCCCTAAGGGATTATCAACCTACACGAAGGAAGGTTTGGGGCATAAAATGACACCACACTCATCTATGGGTGCGGAAACTTGGTTTCAGCATCCCCCCAAACTACTTCAGGTGGGACTTCAGTCCGTGCTCCATGGGTTGATGCCGAAAGGGCTAGTAGTATAAGGATTTGTTTGGAAAACTTAACTCTGAACCTAGGTTACGACCCACTAAGCCAACATAATCATATACCTATTTCTTTAAGTTCAAATAAAAGAAAGTTCTCACCACATAAAATGTTAATCTATTAAACATGTTATTCTCTTAACAATTTACAAGTTAATCACATTCCAGGAAAGCAATTCATCAAGTTCATAAACAATATGAATTTTGACTTGATCACCTAACTAGCAATAGTTTAGAGCAGTTCATAAGTTAAATCTTAATAATTTCTCTAGTTAATTTGGTTAAATAGAATTCAATCAATATTAAACTAACAAAATAAGTAAAGAGACTATTATGGCCTTCCTATACCTAATTTGTCTTGAGCCAATAGAAGGGATATTTCATCAACTTATCACAATAATATTTTCCTACATTTCAATCATTTGAAAATCATTTTAATTCTACCTAAATCTAACACATACAAAATAATTAAAATACTAGAGGATAGATACCCAATCCACACTTGACTCCATATATCAAAATCAATTATTCCAAACATTCTAAACCTCCTAATGGTGTTCAGTATGCCAATCTTAGTATCTTCATTTATAATAAAAATAAAATAATGGATTTAAATCTTAAGCAAATTCATGTTACGAATCTCTATCTATTTAACTTTAATTACATATAATTAATCCTCCTTAATCATGTCTACATGATTTCATCAATTTTTTTTTTTTTATTTAGAACTAGAATAATTACTTAGCTCATAGATATATGTTAGTATAAATTCCAAACCCATACATTTACTTATAGATGTATGCTAGTATGGATTCCACACCGATACATCAGCTAATATATATATTCTAGTATGGACTCCCACCCATACATAATTTAGGAAAAGCATAACCTTCAAGTGTTCCTTAAAATGGATTCCACAACCCTTCATGCACTAGTCATTTAAGCCTCTTGTTTATTAGGAAGGTCATACCTCAACCTAGTATTTGAGTAATTTCAAGTGATTTGATGCATAAAGTCAACCCAAACTACATAGATTCATGTCAAAGAAATCATAGGAATTCCATTCTTACTCATTAAGAATGTATTCCCAACTCATATTTTAACACATCAAATTAATGCACCTACATTACTGTTGAATCTACATAAACAGTTAAAAGTGACATCCTTCATGGTAGCTTATGTTAAGTTTCCATTAGCGTAGGTAATAAAAGGGTAAAAATCAACATGACTAATGCAATCATCATTTTAGTTGAATATTGACCTTACACTTGTTACACATTCCCAAAGAATACACACCAAGGCCATCATACTATAGTTTATATTAGGCTAATATTTTCCCTGGTAGGTACACTATCAACTAGTAGAGATGGCTAGTAGGCCCATATCACATTGATAATGATGCATTAAACATATATGAAACCATGCATCCACTCCACATATCTAACTCGCCCATTGAAAATTAAACCATTCACATGCTTGGGTTTAATCCCAAGTTCTCAAGCACATCCTTTCCCTAAATGTCTTTAAGTCCTTTATCATATTTCTTATAATTTGTCTTAACAAAAATATAAAGGAATACAAGAAGCCATTCCTTTCCTTTCACTAGTTTCTAGATGACATAATAATAATAATAATATCTTTTATACAACAAATATTATTCCAAGTCAACATACACAATAATTCAATATGCATGCAAAATAACCATTCATGCGTCAACCTAGAAGGAAGCATGTCGTCCCATTAGGACCTAGTGTTTTAACCTGACTATTATACCATATGTAAGGGCCCACCTTACCAACCATCAATAGTATAGAGAAGTAAAGGTCACATTTCATACTATTACTCAATTTTTATTTTTATTTTATTTTTGTTTTACTCATAATGTGACTAACTTAGCTACCATGTAATCATGTTGCTTCAACTATTTCAATGTAAGTATGTAGCATAAGAAGCGAGGGATAAATTTCTCTTAATATCACAAAATATATTGACCGAAAAACATTTCCAAATTCATCAATTAAAATTTCCAATCCCAATTATTAAGCTAATGCTTCAATCGTGAAAATTGTATAATGAATGTTGGAGCAAGAGAAATTAATGTTACTAGTTCAGAAGCATATTATTATTCAAAATGTGTCAAGTAAAACAATGGACCTACATAAATTTGGCACAAGTAGTTGTTTTCTATAGTCATTGAAGCACAAGAATGCACCCATGAATACATGCAGGTGTTGTGGCCACAACTACCACCCTATTAAAACATGCCCTGATAACAAATTTTAGATGGCCCCCCTATAAGTATGATATATCATCTCTCTGAATGATCCTTTTCATCCCAGTAATTTTAACTCTATGGAGGGCACAATTTTCCATTCACAAATGGCTAAATCCCTTTGACCGATCCCTCGCTTAAGCCCTTCATTCCTATGTTTATCGAGATTTGTTTAACCCCTCAAAACCCTCATCGAATTATTATTCCCACCATAATGCCTTATAGCGGAAATTCTTCACAAAGCATGCATAAACCCTTCTCAAGGCCTATTGCAATAACACAAGGCATTCATGGATTCCGGACCTGACAGGTTTTATTAACTCAAATGTATGCATTTTGGGTCTAGAGCCGATCACAGATCGCTATCGGCCCAACCCCAAAGCCATGTGTATAAACAAGGTAGCCCTAGTCTCCAGACCCACCGGCCCTATGAACCACATTGTATATATTGTCGGGTCTGGCCCTAATCGCATATCACATTTCAACGAAGCCCCGAGCCTTATACATATTATGCACAACAATATAGCGGACCTGGCAACCTATCAAATATGATATATCTATTTATCTATATATATATATATATATATATATATATATATATATTATAATATATATATATATATATATATATATATATATATATAATATATATTATAATATATATATAATATATATATATATTATATATATATATATATATATATATATATATATATTATATATATATTTAGGTATGAAAGCCTTGTCGCACATTGCAATCAACCTAAGTCCAAGGTTTATGCATATATATATGGTGCGCAACTAGCCCCAGGACCCAATGACATTATTAACCACATTATATACATTGTCAGGTCCAGGGCCACATCGCATATCACGTATCGGTAGAGCATGGGCCTTATACACAGTGTGCCCGACAATGTTGTAGATCCATCAATTTCTATGAACTTGAGCGTATAACATTTCAAGTCCGGTGTTGTGGATGGAAATAGTTTTCGATGTATATTCCTTTGTTCCTCAAAAATATTGAAATCTTGGGTTTCAAAGGCAAGCTTGTATTGTGGACCCACAAGCAGTATTAACATATATATATGTTTTCGGGTCCGGGGCCATATCGCATATTGCATATCCTCAAAGCCCCAAGCTCATACATATTGCAATATGTGATATCCTAGACCCAACGATATTTATAAGCACCAATATATAACATTTGAGGTCTAGTTTGAGTGATTAGGGTAGGGTTTTCCTTGTTTTCCTGTGTTTTCAAAATTTTCCGAAATAACAAAGGGATTTTGTTTTCAGTGTAGAAGGCAATGCTTGTGCTCTATGAATATTTCTATTATATTTTTCATAATCATGAAGCTACTGATGGCTATCTCCACAACTGAGAAGCAAAACTCGTAGTAGTGGATTCAAAGAGCCATATGTATAGAAGCGTTGGGTTTGAAGGTCTGGTCTCAAGCGTTCCGAGTCAGAGCCCCATGCATTGGTTGTATAGTATGAGAGCAGAGTTGTCCCCATCTTCATCATGAGAAGGCAACATATAGTCCTCATTTTTCCAACATCTATTCTCTTCCTTACGGAAGGAATCGATCCGACTGTTATGCTCTCCACATGCCAGTGGTCATGATGGCGGTCCTTCTCTGTGTATTCGATTTTCAGATCTGAAATAGTGGGAAGATGAATTGGCAGGGTAGATATAGAGTTAGGGATTTTTGCATAAGTATGACCTCAAAAGAGGAGAAATGGCTTTTTATTTTCAAGAAGAACATTGTCGCTTTATTGTTAATGAGGAGGACTATTTTTGAGGGAAGAAGGTGTTAGCGCTTGGAATTCACCTAGGCTGAGATAAACAAACTTTCAAGGCTACATCAAACCATTTCACCTCGTAGCTAGCCCTACGAGGTATGAGAAGGCTCTCTCGGGTCAAAACTCGATGGATTTTTGTCCAATAGGATGAGTTGACCAATTAGGAACAAGGATTTTAGGCTAGTAAACTGATAAGGGGGATTGATTTAAAGATTTTTGGTTTTTGGTGGCAATTGGAGGAGTGCAAATTCAGGGTGTGGGATTGAGCACAGTGTTTGCAGGGGGATCCTTTGGGGCAAGGTAGGAGTGAGCGCTGATGCTTTAATCTGAGATGGATGATCAGGGATGATAGAGAAGGAGCTAAAGAGGGCAAACAACCATTTGAATCCTCTCTAGATAGAAAAAAACATAAATTTTGAACAAACTAAAAAGCTGAGCATGTCAAAGCATGTATTCAAACTTTACCACTTCATCTGTCCAAATAGAATCAAAAGAGAGATGTAGAATACATAAACAAACTTACAAGAACATGTAGAGAACACAGCATCAACACTACAATCCACAAGAATCCAAAAGGATGTCTGCAAAACCCTGGCCTTCTTCCTCTTGAAATTGCAAAGATAGATGTACAATATACAATGAAACTTTCTCCCACAAGAGTCCAACCTTCCAACCTCTCAAAATGTAAGAAAACACATAATATAGGCAAGCTAACCTCTTCCCTTGCCTCTAGGGGTCGAGCTCATCCTTCTATGAGCAGTTTGAACTAATTCCAAACTAAGCACTAGATAATAGGCAGCTCAACAACTTGCCTCTATTACTTAGCTAACTGATTCATGCATTAATTATTCCCTTTTTACATCAAGGAAGCTTCTAGAAGAGTAAAGAGAGGTAAAAGCTATCAAAGTGCCATGAAAATATTACATTTATCCATCATATACAAGTAAAAATAATCAACCATAGTCAAAACAGTGTTTTTTGACCAAAAAAGTCAATTTTGGCAAAGTTAGCTCTCACATCCACGCCCCCTGGCTCTCACATCCGCGCACCTTTGCAGCAACTTTTGAGTGGGTTCCACTGGTTAAAATCAGGTGCAAGATGGCTCATTGGAAAGCATGGTCTGTCTACTTTCCATCAAAAGTGGAATTTCTGAATTTGGAGTTGTTTTTCCCCCTCAAAAGCGATTTCTCCCAAGGTCACTTTCTGCAACTCAAAAAGTGGGCAGAAAGTCATTTTTTTGATGTATTTTGAGCTTTTGGAGGCTCAAACCTCAAAATCAAGCTTCTCCCAAGTATTGGTAATTTTTCTCTTTGCATGCCCTTTCCAAAAATGCCAAGTTTTCAAAATTCCGAGCAGTCCTTCAAAACGTCCACGCGCGGGACGCGGACATGACACGGGAAAAACCTGTAAATGGCACAAAAAATTCACAAATGACAAAATTTTCTCCAAATTTCTTGAAATTTGGGCTAGGAGTCCCCAAGCAAGTACCATGCTCATCCAAAGAGGCTTTGGCCAAAATTTGGAGTGGATCGGGCGTTTTCTTTCGTTTTTGTGTTTTGGCCAACCGTCCTTGGAGCACCTTCGTTCTCGCCGATATTTTTGACCTTTCTCTCAAACCATGACACCTGTGCAAAAAGTGAAAGAGATTTTTCTTCTTTGGCATGTTGTGGACAAAAACCTCTCTCAGTTTCCCAAAATTCATCTTCAACTGCTCTGAAACATCA
>APFE030749764.1:16840-28288 GCA_000404065.3 Pinus taeda
GTTGTACCCAGATACTATCATCCACCATGGAGTTATAACCACACCATAAATGATAGGTGGTGATGTGTGTACCTGTATCCTCCCCTTGTTTCCCTTCGAACTTCGGGATGTTTGTCGGGATTTTATGCGAATTAGCGGCCAAAGTAAGCTACGATAGATGGGGTCATTTATGAGTTTGTACAAGTCGGGGATATCAAGCATTTCCAAGAAAGGAAAGGTGTTGGATTCCCCCAAATTAGACCAAGGCGATGACATATGACTTGAGGATCCTTGCGGTCCTCCCATCGTGTTGTTTCCAATATTATACACAAGTTCCATAATATAGTAAGTGCCTTGGGGTATAGTCATGTACTGTGGGTTTCCATAGGGGTTGTTAGGCTAGGGGTTGGAAGTGCCCCCTTGACTCATTTGAGGTTGTGAGTAGGGTGCCCATATGGATTTATTAGGACCTTGTCAAGGGTTCCTGCTCACCACATAACTAACTATAGGTCCTTGACTGACATAAGGACGGTTCATTTCAATTAATGACTCATCCTGGAGGCCTGTAAACAGATGGGGACCTATTACATTCCCAACCAGTATATGCATATTTGGCACTGTGCCCCCTGATATCTGAACCTAGGGGCTAGAACTAAATAATGGATGCCAACTGAAGGGGTGGTTGAGGGGACCCATGTTAACCATGCTATATTGAGTGTTATAAGGAGAACCACATGTAGCACTTGTCGAAGGTCCAAGGGCTGACACAAAAGGGGTGGAACCCAGAGTGTACTGGGTTCCACTCGTGGTGGGTGTCATGATAGGGTTTGAACTTGAGACAGATGGGATAGCAGGGTTTGCCATCAGAGGTGTGGTATTGACTGTTGACTAGGGAGGTGGCGGTGGACCAAAAGTGTCCACAAAATCCCACGACCCATTAGTCATCAATGGGATGGGTGGAAATGTTCCAACGAAAGACAAAGGAGGTACAATTGCAACAAGAATCAAGAGTGGTCCAAACGGATTTGTGATTGGAGGATTGTATGGAGGAAGGAATCCTTCAGTAAAGAAATCTTTCGGTAAGCTTGAATCATGGGATGTCCAAACAGACTCTATGTTAGATCTCGGAGACTGATTGCTTGAAGACAGGGAATCTGGTACACTGGGGCTCGGCGAATCCTCCACAATGATTGGGGAAATACCTAAAAACCATCTATATTGATGATGAGGGCCATATGTAGCCATAGTGACTGATAAATTTTATCAGTAGATTTTAGAGTGATATTTATTAAAGTCTCGGCGATAACAATCTGACACTTAAAAAATAAAAAATACATTAAGGAAATCAATCAACAAGCGGAGGGAAATGACCCTGCCTGATAAGCACCAATTGCTAGAGATGAAACCCAATATCACAATGAATAACAGAGAGAGTTGGCCAAATGTATAGTTACGATTATTCTTGAGCTTCACCCGAACCTCAGATTAACGGACCAAGTACTCTTGTGAAGACAAGCACCATCCCAAAAACCGAAGATAGAGTAGGTTCATCTATGTTAGGTACTAAGGCAACTCGCCCAAGTTACCTTTTGTTTGTCTCTAAAAGTATGGCCACTAAGGATACCTCAAACCACAGACACTACCGGGGGGAACATAGTTGCAAACAGTGCGTTGTGTGGGGAGGATACCTGAGTTCCCAACTTAGCTCTGATATCCCCGAAGGGATCCATGATACACATAATACCTAAAGGAGATGTAAGAAAAGGTGGGCTATCTTCACTTACAGTCCAATGTTGTCTCGTATTTAGCTCTGCTTTTATTCGAGAGGTCCTGGATAGTATGAGCATAGAAGGATTTCTCTCTTTAATGACACTAGTTTCGTCGTATGATCTTGGGCAGTTAACTCACACTGCCTATCCCAAGATCCTAGCTTATACTAATGTGTGTTTACTCTAAAAAAGGTTGTTGATTGATTTAATTAGGTAGATTTTAAATGTACTTCGTTAGAGTCTTTGGTAGGGGTATTGACATATGAAGTTATATGGGACTCTGACTCAAATCATGCAAAAACAATGCTTGTAAATTTTCACTTTCAATGAATAAGCTGCTTCTACAAAGGGAGAGTCATTCATACATCAATATATATACCATGCATCCTATTCAGTAAAACACTAGCATAACCGACAAAACTTCAATGCTCACTAACAACTTTTGAAACCAAATAATGCAGATCTAACCAGCTAAGCAGAAAACAGTAACAATTTTGTATTTTTCTTTAATGAAAACAAAAAACTTTAAGAACTAAATTTATTTTCTTATAATAAAAAAATGTCCAGGACATATATTAGTCAAACAAGTACAACTGCAGATCCCTAATTAGTCTACAAGAAGATTCCCAACCCATGAGGTCACAAAGCAAGTTGTTTATCAAGAAATGGTTGGCTAACACTCTGTACTAGAGGCTACAAAGAGTTAGTTTTAGTACTAACGCACTGTATGTGAGGACACATTGCTTTATAAAGCACTGTTTACACAAGAAGACAATTTTAGTGAGGAAAAATGCTCAAAAAGTAGGCTGTGGGGATTAGATCTAGGGCTATGGTGTTGTATAGTCCTGAGTGGTCAGAAAGGGAATGAAGAAGTACAAGAAGGCCTGGAAGAAAGAGAGATCTAGGAATTTTCTGGGAAAAACCAGGAACTAAGTGTAGTCCCCAGTGGAGTCACAAATTCTACTATAGGGATTAATGCACGGGTGTTTGGTGATGTAGAAACCCTCAAGGATCTTCTCAGGATCCTTGGAAAATAGTTAGATTCGCTGCATCTATCACAAATATGCATGCATATCTATGTTTAACAAATGAATATCAAAGTGAGAAGGACTTATTACCTCGAGTCTTAGTGTGGTGTTGCTGGAGAGCGCAATGTAGCTAGGCAAAAGACCCCTGAGCTAGCTTTAGATCAAAGCCTGCACATAACAAAGACAAGCATCATATCACATCATAAAACCTTGATAAACAATGCATGGACATATAAAGATATCTAGTTGCATATATCTAAGCCACTCATGCTAACGATATTGAATAAACATATAATTGAGTTATACTACCAACATCTCAGAGTGGACAACACAATTGTAGTTCTATATTGATGTAGAAAGAGTGATTACAACCATCAGTTGTATCAGCCTTCTCTTACCCCTCCAGCTCCTCTCTCTCTCTCCCTTCTTAACATCTTTTGATGCCTTAGTCGGAGGCTCTGCTCGATAGTCCAATGGGAAATCCTTTCAAATGGTTAGACCACTTTCATAATGGCCCTAGCCTTGCATATATAGCATGTGAGGATATGGTTGTCAAGTCCTTCATGAGTTCCATTAGGCAAAAGTAGTGATGTTTCCATGCCTTTGTGCTCTTTCCCTTTTGCATACTCCATTAGGAATTAGTAATTCCCCCAAACAGCTCGAGTTTTGATGTTTCCTTACTTTTGTGAGCTGACATAGGAGAGAATCTTTAGATATTTCATAGACAACTGATTCTCTTGACCCATAGAAATTCATTAGGGTTCACTAATTCTCTTCTTTAGGTAACATACAAAGTTACCTTAGGCACTAATTTACCCTTAGCCTTGCTAGGAGGCTTTATAAATTAGGTTGCTAGTGTTTAGACAGCATTAGCTTGACAATTGGGCTTGTGAATTCGGCCAGTCCTTCAGTCATCATGTCTTTCTCCTCTGAGCTGATGAGGAGGCCATTTTCCTGTATAACAATTCTACATGTCCGTGTATTTACTTGATGCAATTTGTGTCCAACATCACTTTCCTAGAATGAGCTAGACATGGACACTGGAAGAGACTGTCATCAACATTTATTGCAAGTTTTTTTCCAACTACAGCTATGGAGGGGTTATGGTGAGGCTGACTGACCATTTCATCATCCCATTGTACAAGTTGATTTTTGAGAAGGATCCACCTTGCATGTCCCAATAAGTGGTGGAGGAAATACTTGACATTGTAGATTGGTATGCCTCAATTGGTGGCACCTTCATTAGGATGTTTGGTGGAGAGAATCCTTTGCGTGTTCTACCAAGGTATGCCATAGACAAGTTAGTCATGCAAGAGGTATCATATCACATCTCCACAGGCTTATCAGCTAGGTTGCATAGGAGGAAACAGGAACCATGGTCCTTTCTTCCTTTGCAGATTGGATTGTATGAGACTAGGAGCTTGAAGGATGTGGATGCGAAAGGTAAAGAGATAGTGAAGTTCGAGTTCAGCACCAAATACCTTAATCTGTATGATCTCCATGGTATTTTCAAGAGCCATTGTGTGAAGGTGTACTATCCATGGATCCATGGGACACTTCATGGGCACAAGGAGGACCTTTGGAGGTACTGTTACAATGAATCTAAGCTCTATGAGCCAGTTAGTATAGCCACAACTTAGAAATCTTCTTTACATGCAGAAGCAACGCAGGAAGCAACGACAACATCAACAATAAGCAGCAAGCCAGCACAGGACAAGAGCAAGAAGAAGATTGTTGAGAACCTAGAGGTAGAACAAAACTACAAGATGAGAGTAAATCCTATCACTAAGAAATCATCTTTGGAAGCAGAGGTAAAGAGGGAGTAGCAAATAAAGAGAGTAGAGTGAAGGAAGAGAGAAAAGAAAAGGTTGGAGGAAGAAAAACGGAAGTTGCAAGAAACAGAGAAGAAGTTGAAGGAATACCAAGAGCTAAGAAGGATAAAGAGGGAAGAGAAGTAGAAATAGGAAGAATAAGAAAGGAAAGGCACAATGACAGAGAAAAAAATGCCCATCAAGGTTGAGGAGTCAAAGAAATCAGTAGTTGAAGAAGACGGTGAACATATGTAGGATTAAGAGCTTGCTCAATAGATTAGGTAACTAATTGAAGATACAGACATGGAGTTCGGGGAGGAGCCATAGGATCAAGACACTGACCTCATGACGAGAGCACCCAAGGTCAGCTCTCAGTATCCACCACCTCCAGTGTTAGAACCAGTCCTGAGCAACCAAGGAGAGGTTGTTCTCCTTGATGATGATCCAGTGATGAATGTGTAAAATCTATAATTTGGCGAGTTGCAGAAGAAGATTGTACAAGCATGGAGAAAAAATTTTCCAAATGATCATGCATCACCTATATTCATGACGAAAAGGGTGATAGTGCTAGATGTCATAAAGCATCCAGTTTCCATTGCCGATGCCGTCTTAGGCGATGCAAGAGCCATGAGCTCAAATGTTAAGTTCCTGTTAGCCGAGAATGAACAAATGGCAAAGAACTTGCAGGAAGTCAAGAAAGAGGCAAAACAATCCAGAGAGCAGAGGACAATTTTTACAATGGTAGAGATGATGAAAGCGATACTTGTTGAAGTATCAACACTTAAGACTACCATGCAGAATCTCTATGATGAATTCATCACCATGCATAAATCAGTTTTCCATGTGCATGGCTTACAATAACAAAGAAAAAATTTGGTTCAAACTCTCAGGGACATACATCCTACCATCACCCATGTGCAAGAGTGGATAATGCGGTATAAAGGGGCCTTGCTTTACTTGCCGAAGATGATGAAGCCACAGGAAGATCTAGACAAAGCAAATGTATGAATACTGATCTAGAACTATGAGCAACTTGCCCCATTCATCAGTAGCATACATGCTTCATATTCACAATTATATAAGAGGTTGGATGTTATGGTAAGAATGCATAGGATCCCGTCAATCAATTCCCTCACTGAAGCTAAGTACAAGAACCAAGTCAGGATAGAGATTGAAAGGTACATGGAGTAGCTAAGGCAAGAGGCTAACAGGGATGACTTGGAGCTCAGCACACAAAACATGTAGAAGTACGTTGGTGGTCCTGTAATGGTCAACACCATCCTACACATGCTTTAGGATGAGTTGGACAAAGGATCCAATACCATATACCCAGAGGCTATGGAGGAAAGAGTTTGCTATCGGAAAGACACCATCAAGCAGTTTGGGGACATCATCACACAGTACCAAGCTTGGCATCAGTAGTATTTCTATAAACTTCAGAGTCACAGCGTTTTGTCTTATTAGGTTGTCTCTAGCCTATTTTGTCCCACATGGGTACATATGGAACATGTATATTATTTGTAAGTATGTTGTAAGTGAAATTCCAAGTGTCATTAGTGGGATATGAATCGTCACTTTGTAATGTAATGAGTTATTTGTAAAGAAGTTGAAGAGTCATGAGGGTAGTCAAAGAGTCACAAACGGGAATGTTAAGGTTCACCCCACCCTTTGTTATAAATAAAACCTCATAACAATAGAAGAGGCTTTTGGGAACGAAGATTTTGGCTAGGCTTAGGCTTAGAAAAGGCTTGGGAGTATTCTGACGAGCCTTGACTTCTCTACAGCGTAGAGCAAGTATACTTCTTTGGAGGAGCAAGTGTTCTTGACTGTAAGATTCCACTATTAGGACTAGTGGTTGTTAATGGTGTATGTATGGATGGAAATTTCACTTATAATAATAATAACAGATCCAACACGCTTTCATGCATATGTTGTTATTGTAGTTGGACTATTCTAGTTTCTTTAGCAATGTATGTTGTTTAACTTACACATTTTCTTATGAACTAATTTGTATGAAATTGTATGAATCTTGTTGAAGGCATTTTGTTGGATTAACCCATAACTTTAACTTGTGGACTATTCCACATCTTCACCTATGATGTCATTTCGCTTGTGTGTTCCTTTCAAGCTATGTACTATTGTAGGCATCTAAGGGGCACACTTCCTTTTCCCCTACATGTCTTAGAACCCCCATGCATTTCACTTGACTCATTGCAAGGTCACATACTTTCTTCCACCCAAATTCATCATACTTATCTCTGCGCGCTACCGCGGTCAAGGCACTACATTACCACCCATTTTTGGGACCCCTACTCCAAAAAGTATGAGGTCTAGTTGAGACTTCTTACCAAGGAGATCCCCTTGAATGTTGGCAGTTCTAGCCCTGTCAACATTTCTGGTGCTAGAGGGAGGGGCAGATGACAAGATGATCCCTTGAAGTTTGTTTTGAAATTATAGACATCATTCATGGCTTATGTCTCAATCACAACCTCAACATGCTTTTCTCACACTGTTGATTTTGATGTGTCGACAAATGTTATATATGAATTGTCAAAATACAAATTCAATGGAGAAAACAGAACATCCCTATTCAGGCATAAAATTTCCTTTTTGGGCTTTTGTGACAAGCAATATGTCCCCTCGGATGAAATTACCTATGGGTTGTTCACGTTCACGTTCAAATGGCCCATCAAGAAATGGTGTCATATGTTTCTTGCAGCCTCTATCCACTCTTTTGATCACATGCTCAGAGAATTATGCCATTCTTTCATCCTTTATGACTGTAAATCACTTCATAAAAAACATTTAAAATTGTGAAAAGCATATGATGAATCACTTGAGCACTTTTATGATCGTTTTCTTCATTGCTGCATTGAATTTCTTGAAGATGAAGTTGATTGGAAATTTTTGGAAGGAATATTTCAATATCTTGTTCAAATGTCTAAGAATCAGCACACGTTAGAAACTTCTGACTCTCTCCCAACATACCCCGGTGTTAGTGCCTCTACATCTAAGATGAACGAGGTTGTTGTCCCAAGTGACCCTCCTTCCCTTTCTCATCAAACAGCACTAGCTCCGCAGGATGAGGTGGGGGAATTTGTGAATCCACCTATTGAACCATCACCATCTCCTCCTACGCCACCCACTCAGGATTTCTGTGTAGATATGGAATGAAAGCTTGATGGTTGTCACGTGGTCTTATCTTATCAACCTTCATCCATTGGTTCCTTTGATCATCCATATTTTGGTGTGTTGTGTTCATTCGTTCTCAATTCCACATGTGGTGTTCACGAGGATCAAGTTTTGGATGGAGTTAGGTTGAACAACCAACGTGTGATATCATTTTTGACGGGTATGTGTGGGAGTATGAACAAGAAAGTGCAGTGAAGGATGACCTCCTTCCATTCGCACCTCGTTTGCTTTATCTTGACATCCTCTATGATTCTGCCATTTATGTTCCCTCTTGTGAAAATTCATATCTAGATGTTTCCATTTCTAATCATTCCTAGAACACATGGGATGTCAGTCTTTCATTCGATTGTGGAGAGGACAAATATTTGTTCTTGGATCCACCCAATCCCTGATCTTACATTTCAAAAATTTAGAGGATGAAAATTCTTGCTTTTCATTGCCTCCTCTTTACAATTTGTTAGACCATGAGGATGTCATTGTTCATCTTGAATTTTCTGATCATGGTTGTCATGATCTTTTCACTCACACATTTGATCACGATTTTGATTCACCTACTATTGATCTTTCTAATTCACTGGTCTTTAATGATCCATCTTCTAATGAAGTGGAAACTCCTCAAGTTTTTGAGCAGTTCAGCTTGAGCTGATGGTTATGTCCAGTTCTTGTAGCCTTGAGGTCAGTTCCACTTTAGATCATAAATTTTTTGAATTTTCCTAAGCTCCTCATCACTCTCTTGTTCACATTGAAAATCAATCCAATTGACAATTTTTGCATCCTCCACTGGAAGCACATGATCTTGTTGCTCATGCATTGGAGGATTCATACGTATCAATCACTATTGCGACACGAAAAGTTTCTTCTTTCTTTATGTTTTCTCCTTTTCTAAGTTTGAAGGTGTGTACTTGCTTGTCTTCCATGCGCAATGTGACAGAACACCATGATATATCTACAGAGTGCCTTTCATGTGATTTCAACCTTTTATTTTCTTTGGATGCATTCAAATTTCGAATGATTTGGTTTTCTTTATTTCATCTTTCTCGTCTGTTGGTTTTCTTGAATATATTTCTCGTCAATCATGTTGTCACGTACATGGGTTAACCAATGCGTCATTGGCTGTGTTTGAAATATCACTTCACGTGAGTTGGTCCATGCTCTCCTTAGATTAGGATTAAGAGTAGTTTTTTCTTTACTATTTTGTTTTTTTTTTTACTTACTCTATTTTTCTTCATCTTGCTTCTTTCCTTTTCTTATGCACCCACAGGTTAGTTTCCGCATGAAACCACGTTTGGCTTCTTAGACAAGTAGGGTGAAACCAAAGAGGACTTGTACAACTATCAACGCTTGGTTATCCGTTTATTCCTTCTCCTTATGAGGATCTTTCATTTCTTCTGGTCGATGATACCCTGATGGAAAATACGTTCCTTTCAAAGAGAATCATGGTGAAATCATGATGCTTGCACTCTTAACTAGTACCGACTACTCTAATCGGTGTTCTATATTTGGTTAACCCTTGTCAACCCAATCAAGTAGAGTAAGGAGAGTGGGGAAACCTTAACAAGTATGTCAGAGGTATATATAAACATCCTTCTCTGAAGGGACAACCTCTTTTGCTCTCAATAAGTCAGGATCCCTCTTCCGCCTCATGAAATAAATAAGTTCTTATGCACAGTTTTTTGAAAAATGAGAAAAATAAAATAAAGGAAAAAGAAGAGAAATATTGCTTCCTCCACAGAGAGGTGAAGAAAGTAAATTTTCCAGGCTATTGTCCAAGTTGAATCACTAGTAGTGGAGCAATGCTTGTGACCCTGAAGTGACTCCATCGGGGTACTGTCTAGGCCTATTGGAAACGGAGCAACACCAACGATGAAACTAAAACTTTGACAGTATATATTACTTGTGCATCAATATAACCCTCATCCCCATTCGAAACAACTCAGTTGAATTGGATTGGTATGGGTGCTTCCGATAAAGAGAATGGTAGGGATTACATATTTAACTCAAGCCAGTGAAGAAGCTATGACAATTGAAGAATCAAACAATACTTCCGGAAGAGTTAGACTCGCTTTACAACGAGACAAGGTCCATACAGAGAGATAGATTTCTATCAGTGTGTTGCCATTGTTGTAGCAGCTGCAACCACCCTCTAAAATGTTTCCTATGCTTCATTTTGGAACCTCCCTTCTAAATCACAATAGCTCATCTCACACTGACCCAGGTACTTGTGCTTTGATTGAGCTTATTTCTTTGCATTATGGCTTGTGTGTTATTATCTGGTTTACTCTCTAACCCACAAGCTGATCTTTTGACTTGGTTTTCACCTAATTCCATGCATGCCTTAGTTAACTGCACAATCCTTGAGGGGAACCATCCTTTCTCTTGGGAATTTTGTATTCCAAGATGACAGTGAGCCTTCAGCTCCAAAATTTCACAAAGCTAGTTGAGAACCAACCTTCAGTTGGGAAACTACGCAAAGCATGAGCGGCAACCCAAAGCCACTCAGTCAAAAAATTACACAGAATCTTCTTCTTGAGAAGCTGCTTAGTGCATGAGCTAGTGAGTTGCCCAGTCCTTCCTAGAATTGTGCAATCTCTCTAGGAAATGCATGGCAGCTTTTTCCCAAAAAAGAGAAAAGTGAAAGAGAAAAAGCATCACTAGAAAATAGGGATCTGTTTTTAGCAGTCTTAAGGGGGCACTTGAGTTATTTTGGAAACTTCCACCAAGTGTCATTTTTTCCTTGATTTTTGGCCTTCGCGTCATAAACCCTAAATTGACCAAATCTATTTAATCGATGCTTCTACAGCTCATTTTCACATTCGATCTTGGAGCTCTGGAATTCCCAAGGAGATCAAGGAACCTTTGGTGTGATTCTCATTTCTTTTTCTGGTCTTTTGTTTCTTTTTTATATTACTTTTGTTTGTTTATCTTGTGAGAGTGTTGTTTCTCATGTTTTGTTTAATGAAAGCTAGAATTTTAACTTGTTTTAGCTTGTATTGGTGTTGTTTTAATTTTTGCATTTTCCTTTCCCAAGTTTTGCATGCATCACCCAATTTTTACAACAACGGTCATCATTGTGGAAACTCTGTCCACATGCTTTGTTTTCCTTTAATTTGATTGACTCCTGCACTTATTTCACTTGCATGCATCATCATTCACTTAGATTTGCATTTAACATCATGTTATCATTCAAATATGTTCAGTTTCACACTTCCCTTGGGTAGATCTGGGCTTTCTTGGCCTGGATCTCATTTTTTTCGGCATGCACTGCACATTTCTGGAGCTCAAGGCCTCAACCTTGGCTTATGGAATTGCACAGAGGCTGCTTAGGCCTGGCTCGAATAACACAATGTTCATTTCTAGGAGCTAGCCCCAAGCCTTGGCAACTGAGACTGCGCAATGCGTAGTCTATCTTGGCCTATGTCATGCGGAAAGAGTTAATCTTGCAGACAAAACCAACCTCCCTAGAAGCCTAAGACTTTCTAGTGACAAACAAGACAATTAAGAGCAATCCTTCTCTAAACATGCATTTATCACACGAGAAATCAAGTGTTTTAGATCCTACCTGTAGTCCAACGCTGTTGTAGTAGTCCAGCTTCGTTGATCCGGATGAGCTCCTCCTTCACTTCGAAACCTGCATTCACTAACAATCAAATGATTACATAGCACCTGAAT
>APFE030749769.1:0-33562 GCA_000404065.3 Pinus taeda
CTGTCCATGCATCTTTTCATCGCTATCTAGCCTTGATGTCCATGCATCTTTGCAACACTTACGTAGCCTAGAAACAACGTTTAGGGCTGCCTTTAGGACAACATCTAGGGTTGCTTTAGAACAACGTTTAGGGCTGCCTTTAGGACAACGTTAGGGTTGCCTTAGAACAACGTTTAGGGCTGCCTTCTTTGTTGCAGCTAGGGCAACCTCTTTTCCTCTAACGTCTAGGGCTTCCACTCCTAGATATCTCTTCCACTAAAACCCAAAACCACTGTTTTCAGAAACGGCCGGGTCAACTCCAACCCGGCCGAGTTGGTCCGGGTCATTGGCCTGGGCATTGAAACGGTGGCCAACTCGGTTCGGCAGGCCGAGTCACTCAATGACTCGGCCGAGTCATTGCTGACTCGGCCGAAACGGCCGGATCTGCAAAAAAACGGCCGGGTAGCTGGGCGTGTAAATCCGGACGCAAACCAAATTTTTTTTTGACATTTGTATCTCCTGGATTTAAGGAAATATCTCCAAAACTTTTATTCAAATATGCTTTAGAGTTAGCTATCAAATGCTATTGAACCTGTAGAATTTATGAAATTGGAGGAATGTTTAGTGACATTCATTTTGGGATGCGTTGAATTTAGGGAAGTTCCTATAGTTGTGTTATTGTCATTATATTGAAGAGTAACTTGGTTTTTCCTGCAAAATTATAATGGACATTACCATAAGTTTTAGTGGAGAACATCATGTTGTCAATTTCTCCATTTAACTGAGTTCTGCTTTATTACCTTGCAGGCAGGAAATATGATATTTTGGTGCTTCTTTAGTATTCTTGGTCAGCCTATGTGTGTACTACTTTATTATCATGATGTTATAAACCAGGGGAATGGAGAAAGTGAGATGGTTTTGTTTAGTGACAAATGGCAAGCTCGTAAAACAGTGCTCTTGCTGTAGAATTCATACTCTCCTCGTATAATAAATTTTGAAATGGAAGAAAATTCATTTTTCTGCCCCAATGCTTGAAATAGAAGCTACACCTTGAATGGAAGTCTGGATATAAATGATTTTTGAAGTTTTCCAGAATATAATGGCAAAGATGTACCAATTTAAAACAAATAAAAACTGAAATTTTAATTTACTGTCTCAAGGAAAACCTTGGTGCACTGATGTGTCTAATATTTATGGAACTGCCAAAAATAATCTGGTAGTCTGTAATGACCATAGAAAGTGAGACAAACAGACAGTACCAAAAATAAAAGGATCCACCATGCTTCAAATCCATCTTAACCCCTTTCCTCAAGTTAAAACTCCACTTGCAACATGTTCACTTGTAGGCTAATTGTTGATTGGAGTTGGTAAGGTAAAGAAAAATACAATATATAATTAATTGCAGGAAATTTGGAATTAAAGAAAATCGTGTGCCTCTAATTCTGTGAATTAGTTCACTGATTTCTGATTCTCCTTGAAACCTTGAATTAGTTCATTGAATACTGATATCTCTGAATTTGTTAAGGTTGTCCCCTGAAAATCTGTTATCTTCTCTTCAATCCTGATCAACTCTGGCACATATTCTGGATTTTGATATAATGGATTGGTTCATGAGCCTACTTTGATCATATGTTGTCTTCCATCTATATTATAATGCTGTGTGTTTGGAAACATGAATGAAAATCTTTAAAGTTATGTTTAAAATCTTCAAAATTATGTTTTTTTATAAAAAAACTAAATATTTAATGTATTTTTTACAACGATCGAGTCATTGAAAACGAGTCGGCCGAGTCAGTACCGTTTTGGAGTCGGAGTCGGAGTTTTAAAACATTGCCCAAAACAAGTGGAGAGAAATCAAGATAGAAGTCTATAGAAATGACTATCAAGTCATCTCCTTTTATACTAAAATGTTGAGCACGTGGGGTTTATTTGGTTGCTGGTCGGCTTTGACGAATTGTCTTATAAGTTATAACACAAACAAATTCATAACTCCTTGAATACTTATCGGAATCAGATGATCTTTAGATCAATCCTGCACCTCTCGATGAGAGGAGTCTAAGAAAAATATCAGTTGCCATAAATACGATGACCCACATGGAGTTTGGCCCTAGTTGCCAATTTTAACATCAACAAATTACAGATCATCAACTGAAGGAAACAAAACAAGCGCACAAGTGACACTGTTGTTTTTGGACCAATGTCCCCGAAAAAACCCAATGCGGGGAAATTTTTGTAGCTATTTGAGGGTTTTATTATTATGCAGTTTTTGAATACAATCTGCTTGCCAATACTGGCTCACCCAACAGAGAATAATCTCGGCAGTAGTACCTCTCCTTCGAAGACAGATGCTCCGGCTGAAACCCCGAATAAACACTCCGGCAGCTCCTTAGATCTAATCTGCCCCACGAAAAGCCCCAATGTCAGCCTCTTCTGCCCTCTGCGTGAACTTTCCCGACAGTTCCGGCTATTCCCGACAGTTCTGGCTTCTGCCCTCTACGTCAGCTTTCCGGCAGTTTCGGCTTCTGCCCTCTGTGTCAGCTTTTCCAACTGTCAGAATTTGCCCAAACCCTTTCAAAGTTTTGGAGATCTCATGTGCCTTAGCCTCTCCATCAATTTTCGTGGCTAGAGCACATCCGATGCTACTCCAAACCAATACTCCCTCTTAGCGAGGACTGTGCTCTAGTAATACTCCTCACCGAGCATCACTTTGATAATCCGACATCGGTCCCTGTGCTGATGTTAGGCCTGCTGGCCAACATCATCTGCACTGCTACATCTTGTATTACTACCCATGGTCCTGCCATTGCCATTGCTGCATCTGTATTCCAACTCCCTCTACATCTGTGCTGCTACCCATGGCCTTGCCACTGCCAGTCCTGCATCTGCAATGCAACCCTTTTCATCATGTTGCCCATAGCACTACCACTGCTAACTGCCGCACTGCAACTCAGTTACTGATAAGTAAGTAACTGATCTCCCAAATTTGACATATTTGTTAGGCTAGAAACACTCTTGATGTTGAAGCTCCCTTTGTCTCTGACAACTCCCTCTCTGACCTTTGTGCTGCTGCAACAACTCCATGCATCTCACACCGTTGCACACCTCTCTGTGCCATCCTGCACTGGTGCAACACTCCCGTGCCTCTTGCACTGTTGCAGTCTGCTAGCCTTGTGTTGTCCCGTGAATCCTGCATTGTAGCTCCCTCTGTCGTTTCATCTGCATTTGTCTCCACTGACATCGCCAATACTGCTACTCCTCATCGGGGCTCCCGTAGCAAGCTCTAATTCAAGAGGCTGGGTACCTCGAGGATCTTGCCCTTGGTCGCCTGTAGTCTGCCTGACTACAGCTCGATGTCTTCCCACTTCTTCTCAAGTGGCACATGAGTACTCATGGCACAATTGTCATCCCTCAAGGCGAAGGCCTTGATATGATGTTTATCTAAAATGGACAAGATCTTGGCCTTCCAGACCACAAAGTTGGATGCTCCGTCTAGCCTATCTTGATCCTTCATCCCATTCACGACCATCTCTCTACTCTTCTCTGTCGACTCCTCCGATTCTCTCTACTTCCCGCCTAGAAGTTCTCGGTTTGTCTCCTGTTAGTCTCTCTACTTCCCATGTAGAAGTTTTCGGTTTGACTCCTTCGAGTCTCTCTACTTCCCATCTGGAAGTTCTCTTCTGGACTCTCTCTAAGTTCTGATTTCCCTCTTGGAAATCCTTCTGCCAATCATCAAGTTGCCCCTCTCCGATCGTTTGTGCAACTGCACTACTGATCTAGATTCCTTGGCTAGAAATCTGCCTCGGCAACAAATCCCTCCCTTTGGTCTTGCCCTGTTAGGTATTGTTCTGACTATAATACCCCACCAACTTCACTCTACAACTTACCCACAACTTCCTAAGCCCCAACAAATTGAAGGTTAGAGCTTCTAGGCTCTGCACAATCCCGGCACTAGCAAAATTCGCACCTCCTAGCCACGGGCGTCAATCCTTCTTGACTGAGAAAGATGACCGAGCACTACGTAGGTAAAGTCTGCTCCCCTCTGCCATTGCAGTGATCCTCTTCCCGGCTCAAACTTGATGACGCAGGCACTGCGTCACCCCTTCCTTGCTACTTCTTTGCTAGGAACAACTTTTGTCACTCGGGACAACTGTTTTTGTTTTTGCTGCTCTGCTCAACTGATGTCCTCAGTTCTCATGTGATCTGCAACCACGCTATGACATCATGTTGGAATTTCTAAGTTTAACCCATTAGAAACCCTTCATGTATTTTCTGATTTATTCCTACCTACTTGTTCTGTTAATTAACAAGTTAGTTACCATGTAAATACAGGAAATAAGTACAAGTACATGCTCAACACATTACAGATCATCAACTGAAGGAAACAAAACAAGCACACAAGTGACATCGTTGTTTTTGGACCAATGTCCTCGGAAAAACCTAATGCAGGAAAACGATGCAGCTATTTGAGGGTTTTATTATTATGTAGTTTCTGAATACAATCTGGGTGCCAAAACCGGCTCACCTAACAGAGAATAATCTCGGCGGTAGTACCTCTCCTTCGGAGACAGATGCTCTGGCTGAAACCCCAGAGAAACACTCCGATAGCTCCTTAGCTCCAATCTGCCCCACGAAAAACCCTAGCATCAGCCTCTAGGGACTGCGTCAGCCTCTTCTGCCCTCTGCGTTAGGTTTCCCGACAGTTCAGTCTTTTGCTCTCTACGTCAGCTTTCCCGACTGTTCCAACAATTCCCGGAAGTTCCGACTGTTCTCGGCACTTCCGTCTTCTGCCCTCTGCGTTAGCTTTCCTAGCTGTTGCACTGATCCTCTCGGCACTATCTCTGCCTCTTCGCTTTTGTATTCACTGCAAACCCTGCCCCAGAAAGTCGAAATCTTGATCAACTTGGTGTTTTCTCCAAATGACCCTCAAGCCTCCTCTTCTACTTTTCTCGTTGACAAATCAATGGCCGAGATTAAGTCCCTAATCAATGGCTAAGATTAGATCGGGCTTGATCCATGACTTTTGGACCAGTCTAACACAGTTTTATATTAATTCACATTAATATTTTAATTTCCCTAAGTTTAGACTTAGGGATTCTATTAAAAATATTAATTATTTTAATATCTCCCAAACTTTTTATAATCTGCCCAAACCTTTTCTGGGTATTGGAGATCTCATGTGCCTTAGCCTCTCCACCGATTTTTGTGGCTAGAGCACATCCGACACTACCCCAAATCAACAAAAACCCTCAAGTGATTTAGTGAGATTGGGCGAGCACCCATCTCCCCTTAGTGAATTCATCCAGAATTCATAGGAGAGCTTAGAAGTGGAAGTTCAGTTCAGTTTTGGACGCCAGTGCAATGTAGTACATTATCTTGGAGGCCAACATTCATCTCATCTATTTTAGTTGTATATGCATGTAACCCCAGTTAATCCATTATAATAAAAGCTGAGAATTTTCCTGTTCATTGCCACATTGGATTGCAATGCTCTATTTATTTTATTTTACATGCAGATCTTCTGTTAAATGAATGATAATTTAATGGCGAAATTTGGGTTGAGTTCGATTTCTGCAAATTAAGCAAAATATCTTGTTTGGGACATTACCCAACTAGAAAATCAACATGGAATCAGAGCTTTGCTCAATGATAAGAGCATAGAGATCACCTTGAAATGCATTGAGATCCTACATCTTTTGTCTTGATTGATCATCTTCATCATGAATTCCTTCATAAAGATAGATAAAAAGCTCGAAGGAGCTACAAACTTCAAAGCACAGAAGCCTAGAATTGACCTTGTTCTTGCAAGGCATAAGGTCTTGGGTATAGTGAAAGGAAAATTTATTGAACTAGCTGATCAAGAAAGAAAAGACAAGTTCCAAGAAAATGACATCTGGGCTATGAACATCATTGTAGAATCTGTTAGAGATCATCTAATTCTTTATATTGTTGATCACAAATCTTCTAAGAAAATGTATGATGCACTCATTGGATTATATACCATCAACAACATTAGTCAATCTATAATTTTAAGGAATCAACTTCGTGATGTTAAGATGACAAAGAATGATATTGTGGCATCATACTTCAAAAGAATATATCAATTAAGAGATCAACTCAAAGCTATTGATGAAGAGGTATCCAATAAAGAACTAGTAGCTATAAAAATCAATGATCTGCATTGCACTTGGGATTTTTTGCATCATGCATTAGTGGCAGAGAAAATGCACCTAGCTTTGATAAACAATGGGTTGCTTGCACTCAAGAAGAATCTATGCTCATGTCCAAAGGCAAGATTCCAAATCCAAATGAATATTCTCAAGCTTTTGCAACACACTCAAAGAACATTAAGGGAAGAAGAAATTTTGGAAGATTTCAAAGAAGTACAGGAAGAAAACCTACTCCAAGATCTGCTCCACAAAGAACACCTACCTCTCCCTCTCAAGAAAGAAGTGACATCTCAATTGTTCAATGTTTTGGCTTCCAAGCATATGGTCACTATAAAAAAATGTGTCCTCAAAGGAATGAAGATCAAAAAAGGAAAGGGAGGCAATATGCTTTTGTAGCCGATCTTAAAGAACCTTCATATAAGAAAAGGCCTACGAAGAAAGATTTTGATGATGAATATTCTTTGTATTCTGCTTTTTCAAGTTCTATTGCAGGTAATGAAGAAGTTTGGTTGGTGGGCAGTGGTGCCTCTAGGCATATGACTGGAAGTTGTGAACATCTTTCTAAATTGACCGAAAATAAGATAGCTCAAAGGGTGGAATTGGAGACAATGGCAAGTACGAAGGCAAAGGCATTGGTTGATCATCCTTCCACTTGGAATTAGGAGGTAATATCTCTATTAATAATAGTTTATATGTTCCTAGTTTGAAAAAGAATTTATTATCCATTTCATCTCTTGAAGACAAAGGATATAGAATTGCCTTCATTGAAGGTCAAGTTCTAGTGTGGAAGAAAGGCTCCTCCTTTGTATCTGCTAAGATCATTCATGTATGACTAGGAGGCCTATATTGTCTCCTTGGACGCTCAATTCAAGCCTTGATACACAACACCTCTGATCTTTGTGAACTATGGCATGGAAGGTAGACTCATGCTCATTATAAAGCTTTGACTAGAATAAAGGATTTTGTTAAAGTTGTACTTGAAATCAATATTGAACACGATAGAGTTTGCAAAGGATGTGCTTTTGACAAAAATGTCAAAGGAGGATTTACTAGCACTGATAGTAGATCCAAAGGAATTTTGTATCTTGTGTATATTCTAATGTTTGTGGACCCATATCTATCAAATCCTTCGGTGGTCAATTGTACTATGTCACTTTCATTGATGATACTCTCATAAAACAAGGATTTGAGAGTAGACAGTGTAGTTTTCTAGGGAAGTGCAGGGCATATTTGGAGCAGCTCACTCTCTTATCTGGGTGTTGTATTTTCTCACTTGGGTCTTATCAAGCTTGCCATTGGGGCAAGCCCAGGTGCATTCCTTCCATACCATTGTACTCTTTCTCCAAATATTTAATAAAATGGCTCAGTTGGATGGTGTTTTTGGAGATTTCATGGGTGTTCACTTATTTTTCTGTATTTTGTGCTTACATGTATAATTTTGCTTCGTATATCATTGTTTTTCCTATTTAGGAATATTACACACCACCATAGGTTCCAGACAGTTGGGTCATGCCTACTAAAGGATCAACTTGAGACTTTGATGATCCTCATGTAGAGGATGCTCATGACGATTGCAATCTAGGAGTGTGAAAAATCCACAACCGGAATCCCTACTGCAGCAACCGATGATATTACTCCTATTTGTTAAATTCCTTTAAACAAATTACTTCTTGTTTCCTACGGCAAATATCGTAATACATACGCTGCAGCCTTCACTCAATTAAATAGTATGTGAAAAAAAGAGACTGAGCAAGAAAGAAAATACAACATAATTGACATTGCTATTTTTGGACAAATGCCCTTGGAAAAACTCAATGCGGGAAACCGGTGCAACAATTTTGAGGGTTTATTATTATTAAGTAGTAGCAAATTCTGAAAACATCTCTGAATACATCTCCGATTATAGAGAAAAATATTGGCAAAAAAATTTGTGAGATTACCTTACAAAATCACTAAGAAAATCCTAGTTGATCTTGACTCTAGATGAAGTGCCTCTGATTGGCCCTACGTTGCCTCTATGCAGTCCTCACGCAGTCTTTGCCTCAACCTCTTTAGGCACTGCGTCACCCAGTTTGCTGATCGATTTGTTGCCTAGAGTCTCTATTCTCAGCCTTCCGGTCTCACACCCTGGCTCTCAGTTTCTGAAACTGACTCTCCCCAGCAAAATTTCAGACTCACTCTCACCCTCTGCACTGCCTCTGCATGGCCCTTCGTGGTCCTGCGTCAACCTCTGTGTCTGGGCTACTGGATCACTCTTTCCATCTCTTTGTTGATGATTCTCCGGCTGAGAAAATCTCTCTCTCCGGATGCTATTCTTGCCCCTCAACTGCAAGAAATCTCCACGATCAAAACTTCCTCTTGAGAACTTCTCACTTCAGAAATTCAATCTCTTGATCTCTCTATGTGTTTTTCAAATGACCCTCAAGCTCCCTTGAATAATTTTCTCGTTGACATTCAACGGTCCAGATTAAAAGCTAATCAATGGCTAAGATCATTTTAGCTTGATCCTTGTCTTCTTCTAGAAGTTATACCCACAATTAGATTAATACCCATTAATATTTTTAATTTCCTAAGTTTAGACTTAGGGTGCCATTAAAAAATATTAATTATTTTAATAAAATTGTCTCTGGATAGAATTTCCCAAAACGCTTATTGGGTTCTTTGGAATAAATGTGCTCAAGCCTCGCTGCAACATTTGAGGCCTAGAGCACATCCAATGCTACCCCAAATCAACATGGATATGATGTACCTTATATGTAGTATTTTTTTTGTGCTATGAAGAATGATTGTTTTTGTATCAGAGGCCATTTACAGCCTAAATTTTTATGTATTTCATTCAAAGCTTCAAATATAAGAATTCTAGTTGGCATTTTGCTACATTCACCCTCACATGATATATACATTAGAATAAATTGCATATTTGGAGTCTAATGATTTGAATTTACATTAATGTACGTGTCATGAATATATAATAATACTTTATTTTATTAAATTTTGAATACCATGTGTTTGAATTTTGTTATTAGACCTGTTTTTCAGTCAGTTCCCGTTAGTGACTATGGGTACCCTAATGGCAATTCTGATATCTTTGTGAACATGCACAGAATGGTCAGGCCTGCCTCTAGTCAATAATGAAGTTCTCAATTCTTCCCAACTCTATAGGTGCGATAAGGATCATATGAATTTGGCATTTACATCAACAACCTAAGATTTTCTGCCAAAAGAATTGAGGCTCATGCAGGTATATCAAAAAGATGAGAATAACCACCATTAGAAGGTTTAAGAATCCACTGAACACCAAAAGAGTTGAAAGATGCATAAGTTCATTAAAAAATTGAAATGAGTTTGAGGCTAAAAGTAACTTCTAAACATGGGCCACATAGGAGGGAGTCCAATACAATTTGGAAATTAAATTTGGCTCCAAATGTAGGAAAATCGCCCTTAAACAATTTGACACAACTCATCTACTTGATCAAACTGGTAGCTTTCTAGGAACAGGATTGACCAAACGCTGAAGTTGCAATCTGTATTGTCTACACAACAGAGGATTCACATGAATGATCTAAAGCAACAGAAGCAGAAATGGTTTTACAATTTGACTTGCACATCAATGTAAAAACACTGCAATTAAATACTGCATCAGACAGTGATTTGAACATGGGTCTTAATTAGATTTTTGGATATCATTAAGAAACTCAAATTCAATCATACTAGGTAAAATCGAATTTAATTGTTATGACCAAAATTACTGCTGTAATATATAAACTATTGGATTTTGGAAACTAGGACCACTAAAGATATTTAGATGAAATGCAGTAAAGCAGAAAAAACAGTAACGAGAGAACCTTCACTGTACAAATTAGAGTTGAACTTGACTGTACAAGTTTTCCAGTTCATGCATACCTTATCATGCTTCGAATGATAGCACCTCTTTTAGGATCTTTTACAACCTTAAAAAGGTCTTCAATCATCTCTTGACGATGTGCCTGAGCAGAAACTAGACCAACATATTTTGTGACTTCTGGCCAATCTTGAGAAGCCACAACCTGAATTCGAATCAATCAATGATAATTTAGATGTGCTTTCAAGGTAATAGGAAATAGGGTCTGTATATAATAGTCAACAAGAACACTAGGAACTCTCATCAAAAGCTCCAGAATGCAGTACCTACTTAAAGCTACACTTATGTCTGTTGTTTTTATATTGATACACAGGACTGCATCCTTCATTTTTGCATTCAAGTGCAAGTGGAATAAAAGGATATCATATAAGATGCAACTCATCCAGTGAATTAAGGTACAAAATCATTTACTTACGGCTGCTATGGATGGGCTAGTGTCTTCTCCAGGATGAGGATGAGTTACATCTGCACCAAATATTATTGTTGGTACATCACTCACCAGAGATATTCTCCCTCTAAGAGCATCAACAAGTACAGTGTTCCTGCCTCCGGCCTATAAGAAATATGAAACAAAATAGATAATTAACAGCCAAAATTATCACATTAGTTCTAGTAGGCTTGTGCGGCATTTTTCAGTTTTCAATATGCACACAAATTTGGCTTTTTGAATGCTTGCAAGATCATCAAATTTTAGCTTGTATTGCAATGCACCTTAACATTTATCTTTAAGGCTACATTCGCCATGTATTGTTTGCTCCTCTTCAATACATGCTTTACTAAACAGCATTGAGAAACTATACCAAGGTCTGTTTCACAGATCCTCTTCAGGTGTCCTGCACACAACAAATGTGAGATTGAAGAAAAAACTCAAGGTGATCCTCCTTTGGTTCTCCTACCCAAATGATAGAAAAAACATTATGGCATAAATATATGGATTCGACTGAAAGTAGTTACGGGAATGAACAAATCAAAGAATGTCAATAACTGTCCTGTGAGATCAGTTTATTGTTTCCTACATTCTCATACTATTGAACTCACTACAGCAAAGAAATGTAGACAGACCATATAAAGAACCATTATTATTGGGCAAAACTGCAATAAGGAGTTCCAGTTCCTTTTCTTTGAGTTTTCTCTTAGCCTCTGTGTATATGCGTTTCAAAGCAGACTCAACTTGATCAGGGCGTGACATCTGCAATGGAACTATAGAACATGGATTGAATTCCTGAAACAAAGAAGACCAAAATAAACTCCCTTTCTATATTCGTATCATAAAAAAAATACAACATAAATAATCAACTTGGAACAATGAACATTCTTATTTGAAAAACAGAATGTTTTCTCAGCACTTTGAGGGCTAGAAATATCCTATTTGATTTTTTCCATTACCATGCCAGACGTCTGGCACATTTGAGCAAGCTCCTGACAAAATATACCAGCGAGATTCTCCTGAACATGTGAAAAGTTGATACAAGCCCAGTAATCTATTTTGCCCCCATTTACCATTTTCTGTAGAGTTAAACGCGTGGGATTAGTTTTTAGTACTGAATGTCCAAATCTGAGCAAAACCCTAAAATCTTACCCATATGAAATTATAATATAGCATGAACATATCATCATCTTCAAGAAGATGACCTGTGGTAAACAATACAAACATGTTCACCAAGGTCGAACAAACCAATTTATGTCAAAGCATGGAAACACAGTGCAAATCAGAAAAAAAAATTGCATATTCAAAATATTCTATTCAATCAAATTAAATGAGTACATACATATATGCAGGAAGAGTCTTTTATTTATATCCTTTTTAGTGTCCACCCACACATTACTAAAATTAGTTGCATGAAACCCCCCCCCCCCCCCATATTAGAAATGCTTTCCATGAAATGCAATGGGAGAGGACGATACATCAGCAAATAATACATGATATAGACATACATCAGCAAGCCAAAACATGAATATGTGGAATACCCCTCACTGCACAGGTAAGTTGAGGTGGAATCTCTGCTTTAACACCAATTTCAAGAGTGTTAACATCTTTTCTGAATAATCCTATTCTTGCTAAAAACTGTAGCTAGATCTGATTTGAATACTGTGGATTAACCCATGTCAACTGAGCCTACTTTCCTATTAAAAGTAGCCTGATAGGACGCCTTAGCTTGTGTGACATTGTGTAGAAGACATTTTTTGGATCATACTTCAAACGTGGGGGGAAGTTCTAGAAGGTCAAGGCACCATCCCACTCTTGAGAATGCTTTTCGAAGTTCCCGCATGTGTCTAGTCTCAAAGTCTCATCATTCGAACTTGTTTTGCGGGGATCCTAGCCTTGGCTTGTAATCAAGTCACATTTATTTAAACCATTTACTTCAAACTCTTGTGCTCACATTGATTCTATTTTGCTATTTAGAGAAGCATGATGATAGCTAGACAAGTAGGAGAGTTCTACTTGCATGCCTTGACCTAGCCTTTGCACATTGCTTGTAGATTACCATTCCAAAATTTCTTATTTTTCCACTAATTTTGGATCTGTTTTGCAGGCCTGTTTTGAGTAGATTTGTTAACTTCTTTTGTGGCAGGTTTAAGGGAGCAGATTCTGTGAAACCACTACTACCTCCTTGCCGGACCTTTAGCGTGGGATTGGAAGCCGAGAGCTCTTGAATGCTGGTTTTTGCCTAGGCCGAGAACCCTTTGAGAGGCAGCCTTATTCTTTGCGAAGACCGAGAGTTAAAAGGAGGCTTACCCTCTCTTCCTATTGTGCTGATTGCAAACTCTTTTTGGGTGGCTGATTGGTGCATGCAAAGCAGCCTTCTTACCTGACAGATTTGAGAGCTTTTGTAACTTCTTGAGAGACTAGTTTTGAATGCAAAATAGTCCTCTAAATTTCAGATGTAAGAATCTATCTTTGCACCCCTCATTTCGCTATTAGTTTGACTTGCCAAGGAGGAGATCTAGTACTCATAAGCAGCCATTTTTGTAAAGAATCCCTTGGTTTCGTTTGAGGTCTTTGAGAGGCTATTTTTCTTGTAACAAGCTAATAATAAAATCCAACTTTCTTGTGAGGGAGCTTGAGAATTTTTCCCATGGCATCCTACCTCCTCATTTAGAGGGAGGACCATTCTTGTGTGGATTGACTCTTTCTTAGCTTAGTTTCTAATTTGCATGATTAGCTTACTTGCATATTTATTTGTTTGATGATCTAATCTAATTCATGCATGGTTAATTCATAAACTTAACACATAGCACTCACATTCTCTTAACTTTGCAATCAAACTTGCTATTTCATTTGCTAGTGTCTTGTATTGTGTAAATAATTTTTCATGGTTGCCTGAGTGACAACATTTACAATCTTTTGGAGCAACTTATTTTTATTTGCTACAACAGTTTACAAGCAAGCACTTTATATTTCCTTGGCAAATTTGATTTGTTCATTGATCTAATTTCTCTTATTTGGAAATTGTTTCACATGCTATTGGTACATGCTCCATTATCTCCTTTTGTGTTTAAAATATCATCTCGATTATATTATTCACTTATACATCTTTTGGAGCATCATGTAGCCATTCTTTAATTGAAGCAAATTGCAAGTTAACACTTACCTCATTTATTTACAAGCAACTTGTGAACCTTATGATCTCATGCAATGTTCATTTCAAAGCTTGTGAGTTGGCATTCCACTTTAGATTTTTCCATTTGAGTTGTTGGCACATATTCTTTTGAGCACTATTTCAATAGTTCATTGTTATCAACACTTTTCTGTGGAAGCATCTCATTAACATTCAATCTTTTCACTAGGCATTCTAGTAGTTCCAACTTGTATTTCTAAAAATTACCTCCAAGCATAAGCTCAGTTGTATAGACATCTTAGGACAAAAAATTTCCCATTTTTTTTTCCATCTGGTACAGAGTAAGGTTCCAGCACATAACCTCACAATTCTCTTGGTGGCATTGCCCCCTTGTAGGAATGAAGGCACGTGAATTTGTAAAGATTATGGGAAGGGTATCGTTAATGACAGACTAGCACCTCCTCAGCCCATTTTCCTTGCAAGTCACCCCAATCTTTTCCCTTTGGTAAGAATTTGAAAGGGGAATTTCTCACCTTAGATTAGACATTTAAAATTAACCAAGATAATTGCACTTCACATTGTTTAGTTTTGATGTTATCCTATCAAGTTGTTTTATGAGTATTTTCCATTTTACTTGCAATATTGTTGTATGTTTCTTGTACTTGTCATTCTAAGATTTAATTGCTTGTGGTAATTTGATTTATATTCCTATTTGAACATTTCCTTTACAAGTGCAAGTCCTATGTACCTTGCAAGTTACATTTCTTGTTGCTCATATTTCATATCTTGTTTTAACATTTGATTTGCAGGGATACTTGTTATTGTAACTTGAGCTTTTATCTCTATTTTGCAAGTACTTGTTATTTTTATTTGAGCAATTATTTACAAGGCATTGGTTCATACTCTTTATTCTTGAATGTCATATGGATCATCATTGAATATATCTTTCATATTGCTTATACATTTACATGCTTATATCTTGAACCAAGTTACCATTGAGAAGTAGTTCCATTAACCATAGTCTCTTAGAACTTGTTTCCAACAAGTTTCCTCTTAGCAAACACCCCCATTAGCTCAACTGGGAGAGAGCTTTAATGAAGAGAGTTAGGATTAGGTGACAACCCTTTCTTTGAGTTTTTCCACCAAGGCCACACCTTGTAAGGTTGAAGATTTCCCCACATTAACATAGGTGTGTAAGCAAGTTAGCAATAGACAACAACCTAAATTTCAAAACACACAATATATCAAAACACACCAGAAATTGCACGAAAATTCTTAGTCATTTTATTATTTTTTAGCAGAAGGGGGTACAAATAGATAGGAATAGAGGAACTTGGGCTTGCTACAGAAAGCAAGGAAAAACCCAAGTGGTAATAATGATGCTCAAGCACTGGAAAGCTCCTGTCCAAATTATGCGCTGACCCAAAAATGTTTTGTTGCTGCTATTGGATAGGAAATGGGAAATCTTCCTTCATTTGAGCTTACAAAATTCCAAGAAATTAGTCGGTGCCCTTTCTCAACAAGACCAACAAAACCTAGAAAGGGTTTGCTCTAAATTAGCTCTCCAGAAAGGCCACAAAATATGATGGTATTTGTGCATGCATTTTAGGGTTTAACATTCTATTGACGGTGTTGGAAATCCGTCAGCCAAGGGGATCTCCCCAGTGTGAAGTCCCAACTAGACCTCACAATGTTTGGTGTAGGAGTCCCATTTGTTATAAAGGCCCGGTTGCCATATACTTAGAGATTCGCCTTGGCTCTAGCTGTCAACACATGAGAGTGTTACACTGGTCTTCAAACAACAAGATAGGTGTGCCTGATGAGTGTGTAACGTAACTATGGCAAGGTTCTCTTACTGCAGAAAGGGGGAGAAAAGTGAGCCTCTAAGTGAGAGGTAATAGTACCACTCAAGAAGAGACACACGCGAACCAAGAAGGTTTGTCCAATATCCAGCGGAATAGTCCACAGTGGATGCGACAATCAGTAAAACCAAAGTACAAGGGGAGATCTGTCCACCATCCAACAAAGTAGTCCACAACTGATGTGACAAACGTTATAACTAGTAAGCAAGGAAGATTTGTTTAGCATCTTGCGGAGTAGTCCACAAGGATGAGACAATAGTGATAACCAATACAACACATTCCCAACAAGTACTAAAACAGTTGAAATAGTTCAATTATCTTAGTACATGTGAAACAAACATGAATTACAAATGCCAAAAGAATAGTCTTACAAATATCCACAAGACATGCATGAAAACGTGTTGGCCTAAACAGGGTTTTGTATTAAGCAAAAGTTCCAAGACACATATGTACATCATACATCACTAGCCCTAGTAGTGGGACATTGAAGCCATTCTTCGCTTTTCAAAGAATTGATTAAAAACTCTCTATGCTTCGTGGGAGGAGCCAAGGTGAAAACTCCTTGCTCATACAATGGGAGGGGTATATATAACCAAGGGTGATGCATGACCCTTGTGACTCTTTGACTACCCTCATGACCATTCAACTTCCTTTGACTTTTTAACTGACATGACTCTTCATATTCTTGTGTGTCCATTGGACTTTCACTTTACATTACATTTGATTTACAACAGATATGGCCCATAATAATGATGTGGCCTTGATAGCTCATGACATAATTTGACATGACACTGCTGGCATGGACTAGCTGGTTGTGGTGGCAATGTCAAGTTGATGTTGCTGCAGAGTGATGGATTTGTCTTGGATGTGCTTTCTTTTCTCCTCTGCAAGGCTTGATGCTGCAGGGTCTTCAATGATCTTGGTCTTGAAAAGCGGTTGCATGCAGGTGTTCCATTCGTTTGTTCTTGATGAGCTTCTTCTGTCCATCCAACTGCAAGCAAGTCTTCTAGCATGTTTGCTTCTTCTTCATCTCCTTCATCGTCTCACCATGATCTAACAGTGTACTTGTTCCTGCAATTCACTGATAACGGGACGACATCAAATCCAAAACCTCTGAGTCTAAGATGATGCATTGTTAACCATGGATTGGACCCGAGATGGATGAAAGGTTGGGAAGAGGGCCCAACAGTTGCACATTGCGCAATTCCAAGTGATAGGTAGGGAGACTAGTCACTAAGACTGCGTAGAGAGCATCTCAGACTTGACTGAGGAACTCCGGAGCACAGTTTTCACTGTTGGTAAAAATTGCACAAAGGCCACTAGGAGGGAGGATTGCGTAGTTGAGATCATCAGAGGTTGCTGCAAGGTGAGACCCTGGGAGGTAGGTCTGCGTAGTTTTCCGAGGGAAGACAGGGTCGGGAATTAGAGGGTCTATAGAAGATAGATCTGCACAGTTTTTGGGATCAATGAGTCTCGGCTGAGGGAGGACACAGGGGGTGACACCTCTGTGCAGTTCTGGGAGGCAAAGCAGGCTTGGGTCTCTGCACATTGCGGGGTTCCAGCAGGCAGGGAGGAGAATTGATGACTGATCTTGTGAAATGCGCAGTTTAGGTCGGGCTTGAAGCAACTTCTACACAATTCTGGGAAGGAAAGCAGGTCGCTCAACTCTAGGATTGTGCAATGCAACTGCCCTAGGGGATAGTCTCTCCGCACAGCGTAGTTCTAGGCAGCAAAGCAACATCACTGAGGGTTGAGACTACGCAGTTTGCAACTCAGTCGAGGTCTAGTGAGAGAGAGTTGTTATGTCAGAAGGATTTTCAGGAAAATGGCTAAGTGTGGGAGGCAAGTTAATTCGTGAGGAACTTGACATTGTGATCATACACTTAGCCTACTTCGGCAACACGTCAACATAGACCACCGGGACAACAAAACAAAGCATTACCTCTATGAGACTGTCTAGAACTAAAAGCGACAAGTGCGACACTTGAGATAGACCTTAGGACGACTATGGTGACACTTGTGCAACAGTGCTTAAGACTTTGTGTATGAATGCGACAGATGTTTACATGGCTAAGACAACTTGCATACGCAAAGACTAACCTTCGAGGTCACCAGAAAGGTTCGCAAACCTAACATAACAACCAAAAGACATCAATTGATCCAACAAGTGAAAGAGAGCAAGACACTTAGAGGAAACAAATGGAATGGTTGTCAGTGCTTGCAACCATGCATGTCATTGAAGACATAGTGATATGAAAATGATAAGCGGTCGTTCATGTTACACTAAGAGATGTATTTCAAATGATGTGCTTTGTCTTCCATACCTACCCTCCAAAGGGTTATGCATCAAATGGAATCTTCATGCAGTCCTGATCTTCTATTATACCCTGGGTTCCTTGGTCTCCTTATCTTTTCTCCTTGGCTCCTTGAGAGTCATCTAGCATGTCATCCTTCCTCGCGGCCACTGAGAGACACTTCTGCACAATTCAGCGGGCAGTGACTGCTGTAGGATGAGGCCCTGGGAGGACACATCTGTGCAGTTTCGGGATGCAAGGCAAACTGGGCAGTTGAGATGCCCGAGGGACAAAACTGCGTAGTTTCTGGAGAGTTGGTTTTGGCTGAGGGAAGGACGTTGGAGGAAAGCACTGCGCAGTTTTGGATGCCAAGGGAGGTTGGGGTTTCTACGCATTGTGCAAATCCAGTAGGGAAGGGAAAAAGCTTGAGGGTTGTAGCTGTGAAGTTCGCAGTTTAGGAAAGTTGGATGAGGGTAGGTTGCTAGGGAAACTTCAGAATTTGGTTAAGTGTGGGATCAGTGGAACTGATATGAACAGTGATAGAACTTGACTACGATCACACACTTGAACCCTTATTGATACAACATAGAACATCTAGAACATATAAAAACATACTTCTCTTAATGCAACAACCTTTGTGGCATCTTACGACAAGTGCGGCTTCGATAATAGACTTTGGGAGGATAAAGGCAACACTTGCGCTAGAGTGCGTGAAATGAGTGCGAAACATGTCTATGTGATGAGAACAACCCATTCTCACAAAGATTTCCCCTGAAGCGAAACAAACTTCCCTTTGCATGACAAGCGATAATCCCCATGCCCAAAGATGACACATACTATATAAAGATAAAAGTGTGAATGACGCTTACGATCAAAGAGGGGAGCTTGAGATCATTAGCTTACCAATAAGTGACTAAGGAACGACCGATCATAGGATCTACAGTAGGCTCCGAAATTTGGATGCACGCTAAAATTTTG
Source organism: Pinus taeda (assembly GCA_000404065.3). Taxonomy (NCBI): domain Eukaryota; kingdom Viridiplantae; phylum Streptophyta; class Pinopsida; order Pinales; family Pinaceae; genus Pinus; species Pinus taeda. Next base: position 18,742 of record APFE030749769.1, read on the forward strand.
GAGGGTGTTCGGCCGCTACAACACTTGGCAACACACTGGTTGAATACCAACTTCTCTGTCTTGGTTCATTTTAGTGTAGGACCTTGGTCCTTCAGGGAGTATTGGTTCATCGTGCATATTACTTTGGCTTCCCCACTTACCCCTGTGAAAATTTCTAAAAAGAAATCCAACTGCTGTGACTGATATTATTTCTTCTACTTATTAATTCAGAAATAAGTTATTCATAGTGTTTCTACAACAAATATCGAAATAAAATCTATTGTAGCCTTCACAATTAAAATACTTTGACAAGTAAATGCAAGGAACAATATTAGCACTAGTATAATCACAATGATAGTTATTTTCGAACAATTGTCCTTGGAAAAAACCAATGTGGGAAAACCAGTGCAACAGATAAGGGTTTCTTTATTGATCTTCAACAAAAAATCTCATGTACAAGATACAACTAGCAAAATAAAATAGGATTTTCTGTGAGAAATATTACAGACGACATTCTTGCGCATCTCAGCTAAATTTCGACTCTGGATAGGACCTACTGCCCCTTTGCATCTCATTGCGTCAGCTTCTGCATAGGGACTGCGCAGTCCCAACATCACAACCTCAACGTTGTCCCTCCTTTGCGTGTATCTTCTTTCTACTCCTGCACCCCTGACCGATGTTGATGCCCTCTCCCCTTCCCACGTGCAACTCTCCCTCTGATTCAATTTCCTTTGTCTAAACTTTGACCAGTGAGAAAATGCATCTTACTTGGGTAACTAGGTATCTGCTCAGTGTGTTTTCCAAATGCCCATCGAAGTCTTTATTATCCTCTAGTTGAGTAATCAACAACCCAGATTAGATTCTAATCAATGGCTCAGATCATATTGACTTGATCCTTGTTTTTTCTAGAAGTTTCACCCATAGTTTGATTAATACCCTTTATTTATTTTAATTTCCTAAGTTTAGACTTAGGCACCCATTAAAAATAATTAACTATTTTAATAAAAATGTCTCTGGGTGGAATTTCCCAAAAAGATTTATGGGTATTGTGGAATACATGTGCCCAAGCCTCCCTGCAAATTTTGAGGCTTAGAGCACATTTGATGCTACCATAAATCAACAACCCCATGGGCAGACATGGTCCCGTTTGTACCTTCTCAGTTTGAACACAACATAAGATTCAGCCAGATCACAGTGTTTCGAATTGGGAAGGGTAGATTAGCTTGCGAGCTTAAGATTTTCAGAGTATAGCTTTTCATCTCTGGTGTTGCTCCGCTCCCAGCAGGCCTGGACAGTACCCCGACAGAGTCACGTAGGAACACAAACATTGCTCCATTGCCAGTGAGCCTGGACAGTACGTCAGTGGAGTTGCCTGCTTTACCTGTCTGCACAGGAAGCCATTCTCTTGTTTCACCTTTATTTATTTTGAAATAGAATGTTCATCAACACTTATTTATTTTGAGGCAGAAGAAGGATCCCGACTTATTGAGAATAGGAGAAGTTATTCCTTTAGAGAAACATATAAAGACCTCTGATTTAGGTTTGCTTGTTTAGATTTTTCCCCTTCTCCATTTCTACTAGTTGGATAAGCTTGAAAACACCAAAGCAGAAAACTAAGTATAGGCATGAGGTTCCCAAACTGGACATAGGTTCATGGTTGGACCAATACTTTCCTTACAGACAGATTGTATTTTCCGTCAAAATTTCATTGGCCAAAAGATGCAACCAATTACAAGGAGGCTGACACAGGACTTGCCAAATGTTGAAGTCTCACAAGACTCCAACAAGCCTAAGCGCAACACTTATTCACGTACGAAAGGAAAACTCAACAAGGAAGGAAAGAAAGTAAAAGAAAGAAGACACGGAACTAGGAGACAAAATCAAAAGACAAGAGAATAAAATGACTAAGCAAACATGATACAGATCCAGAATAAGAAAACCAGGACAAATTACAGGGAATGAGCGCAAGGAAGGAAAACTAAGATGCAGCTAATCCTACTCCTATCCTAACAGCTAGAAGGTCGGGGTTACGTGTAATGAAATTTCTAGTGAAGCCACCCTAGTCGTTCATGACCTACATCCACAAAGATATGAACAATTATAATTTATAACAAATAAAGAGTGATGTGCGACATAAGATATAAAAACTTGCAAAAATTGCACAGGAAAAGGAAGGTCTTGCTTGTGGGCAAAAAGATGGGTCACAACCATTACTTTCACCCAATCCACATGCTTACCTTTTCGATGAATATCGTTATTCAACAAACCTTGGATGGAAGCCTCTCGCGAGTGTGTCCTCATCTACACCGAGCTTCATAGAAAGCGCGAGGAAGGATTGAAACTTATTGCCTGCAACAAAGCTTGCCAAATAAGATTGTTCCAGCCATTCAAAGATTGGATTGTAAAATTCATGATGGTTGTCTTGAAAGCCTTGTGATCTTTGAAAAGGTGAATTTTCGATTCGAGAAGCAAGATCATGATGGGAATATTGTAAGGAAAAATAGATCTGATGATCCTTAGTGGTCATGCCAAGACAGTGAGGAGCTGTCATAACCATCTGCGAAAGCTAAAGTGCCTCACCTATTTGACACAAATTTGAATAGAAAGATGTAGAACAGTGAAGACCAAAGAGTGGGAAACAACTGTCATCGGATGTGTTGATGGGAAAATGATAAGTCGAATGACAGTCATCAAAGACAAAGGATTGGTTAGATGAGCTGATTGAAATGTCAAATTCCTAGTTTGCAATGAACGAAGAAAAATCAATTTGAACAATCTTGCGAATGTTGTGAACAATCGAACCAAGTTCCTTGCGAGCCAGATATGACAGACCACCTTCTTGCAACTAGTAACCAATTGTACAAGCATCATAGCCATCAAAACAGTTCAAAAAGGATGCTTGCACTGCGGATGCATGCAAACAGTTGAGGCATGGTGAGTGGAGAAGAACTTGATTCATGTGACAACATGTGCATCCATTATCACACGAGGAGATTTCTGGTGTGATGAGAGGACATATTTGAAATACACGATTCACAAGAAGACTGAGGCGCTGACCGTTAAGGGAGAAATTCAATATGTATGATTGCGGGCAAAGATAATCTTTGAGATGATCAATTCCACAATTCCATGACCTCATGAGAGATGAACGTTCCCAACCCGAGTTTCATGTGAGAGATTTGCATGAAGACGGATGAACTGCAACAGATTCATGAATTCGATTATAAGTAAAATCTTGAAAATTTGAGAGATCACACCCCGAATACCAAACATTTTTTACAAGGGAATTCACATTGAGTGAAATCATGCAGATGGACGGATTGTGGGAAAGAAACCATATCTGATTTAGTTTGGGGGGCTTACTAGAGCCACGAGCTCTTGACATGACCATCAATGGAAGTTGACGTGCCTTGACTCCCCGACAAGTCCCGGAATAGTTTGAAATCATAGAATCGCATTTTGAATCTTGAACCAAATCATGGATGGTTTGAGGGTGGCTATTGTTGCTAATTTCAAACTGCTCTGCGAATGATAGCCATCTCTGTCATAGGTTTCACAAGATTTTTCAGCTTCAACAACAACCACATTACTCAATTGAAGGGGCTCTTCTGATAGTACATTCAAAGATAAATGCATTGGTGAGATTTCATGAGCATGTTGATTTGAAGAATTGTCTTCATGCAAAAGAAGAGATGATGAGGGGTGGGAAGAGTTCTCTATGATTTGACTATTTTTAATTTCATCATGTACAACTTCACTTCCTTGTGTCAATCGAGGAGATAGCTCATCAGATGAAGAAACAAGAGAATATGGAGTATCTCCACCACATGTAGATGTGCTGTGAATGGTAGGACACAAGGGAACGTGAGGTGAAGAGGAAGTTTCGATAGGAACGTCTTCTTTGACCGAAGCAGATTCTAGATCTAGATTACAATCTTCATGAGAAACCGGAAGATCACATGATGTGCTTGGGCATTCGTCAAGGTATACGAAAATAAAGTTATCATCATTGGGATGACTACCACCCAACGTTGGGGGTTGATTGAAAGAATTAATTGTATTGGATTTTCCACCTAGATTAGAAGATTGAGAATCGCTCAAGAATGGAAACTCATTGTTTTGATGCGAACAATTTTGAAACGAAGAGGAAAAATTGAAAGCGTCCTCACCTTTTTGCTTCGTTAGCTGCGTAATGTGACTGCTTTCTACCTAATCGCAATTTGAGCCAGCAACTTGAGAATCAAGAGAATGTGAAAACCTAGTTGGTGAAGCAGATTGACCAAGTGGGTCATGGTACAAAGAGTCAGGATGTGAAGATAGAGGATAACAAAAATCTGGATCAACCTTGAGATCAGAATTGTGAACGGTGACATCCTCTTGCGGGCTGGAGGAGTGAGTCTTTGTTGTAGGCTTCTTGAGCCATCTTGGAATTTCCTCCATTGAAGCGAGAGAAGAATGAGAAGATGGATTGGAGATTTGATTCACAGATTTCCCAGTTTCATGATCACTGCAAGGAGGCACCCACATCGTGACCGGAAAAGGAAGAGGACAACGAACTAACAAGGTAGTAGGCTCCTCCTCTGCAATTTCAGGGGCCTCATGATCCTCAAGAGTTGGGGAAGCAGAAACGTCGGGAGGTTCAAGTTCACCATATGAAGAGAGAAGAACTAAGTGCTCAAACTCTAGTTCAAGAAATCCCAGTTCAAAACTTGTTCCAGAATTTCACATAAAGGTGAAGGAATCAATAAGAAAAATTCTCAATTGATTTGTTAGGTTTCATTCTTAAGAGATTGATCCTACCACAAACATCTCGGTAGTTATACTTACCGAAGGTTTGATGGAGCTCCCTAAGGAAAGGACGAAGAGAATGGACAGATGCAAGTTGAAAAGTATGACACCATCGATTAGCACGACCTTCAAGGGTGAGGAAGAAAAGCATGCGAGCAAACTCTTCATTATCGATTTCATAAGGTTCGCAAAATTGAAGAAAATCGGGAATGTGCTTGGTTATGGACGTTTTGTCCTCACCATCAAACTTTAACTGGGACAAGTGATCAAGAAGCTCATCGGGGGGTGCAAATTGATCAAGGGAAAAATTGGATAAACACCTCAGGAGTATGATTTGTGTAAGAGTCATTTTAGATAAGAGATTCAAACCAGATGCAATGGGCTCAGCTTGTCATCAGGCCCTCCTTCTAGCGCCATTTTGGTGACAGTGCTAGAAATCCGTCAACCAAGGGGATCTCCTCGGTGTGAAGTCCCATGTATACCTCACATCGTTTGGTGTAGGAGTCACATCCAGTGTAAAGGCTTGGTTTCCATATACTTAGAGATCTGCCTTAGCTCCAACTGTCAGCACATGAGGGCATTACACTAGTGTCTTCAAACAACAAAGTAGGTGTGCTTGGTGAGTGCATAACATAACTGTGTCATGGTTCTCTTGTTGCAAAAAGGGGGAGAAAAGTGAGCCTATAAGTGAGAGGTAATAGTACCACCCAAGAAGAGACACACGTGAACTAGGAAGGTTTGTCCAACATGCAGCGGAATAGTCCATAGCGGATGTGACTGTCATTAAAACCAAAGTACAAGGGGAGATTCGTCCACCATCCAGCAGAGTAGTCCACAACGGATGTGACGGTCACTATAACCAATAAGCAAGGAAGATCTATCTAGTATCCTGCGGAGTAATCTATAAGGGTGAGACAACATTGATAACCAATACAACACATTCCCAACAAGGTAAGTACTAAAATGACCGAAATAGTTCAACTATCTTAGTACATGTGAAACAAACATGAATTACAAATGTCAAAAGGATATTCTTACAAACATCCACAAGACATGCACGAAAACGTGTTGGCCTGAACAGTCTTCTATATTAAGCAAAAGTTCCAAGACACATATGTACATCATACATCACTAGCCCTAGTAGTGGGACAATGGAGCCACTCCTCGCTCCTCAAAGAACAGAGTGAAAACTCTCTATGCTTTGTGGGAGGAGCGAAGGTGAAAACTCCTTGCTCATATAATTGGAGGGGTATACATAGCCAAAGGTGTTGCTTGACCCTTGTGACTCTTGGACTATCCTCATGACCATTCAACTTCCTATGACTTTTCAACTGACATGACTCTTCATATTCTTGTGTGTCCATTAGACTTTCACTTTACTCTACATTTGATTTACAACAGATACGACCCATAATAGTGATGTGGCCTTGACAACTCATGACACAACTTGACATGACATTGCTGACATGGACTAGCCGTCTGTGGTGGCAATGTCAAGTTGTTGTTGCTGCTGAGTGATGGATGTGTTCTTACATGTGTTGTCTTTTCTCGTCCGCATGGGTTGATGTTGCGGAGTCTTCAATGATCTTGGTCTTGAAAAGTAGTTGCATGCATGTGTTCCCTTCATTTGTTCTTGATGATCTTCTTTTGTCCATCCAACTGCAAGCAAGTCTTCTAGCATATTCGCTCCTTCTTCATCTCCTTCATCGTCTCGCCATGATCTAATAGTCTAACCGTTCCTGCAATTCACTCATCACGGGACGACATCAAATCCAAAACCTCCTAGTCTAAGATGATGCATTGTTAACCATGGATTAGGCCCGAGACGGATGACAAGTTGGGAAGACAGTCCAACAACTACGCATTGCGCAATTCCAAGTGACACGGAGGGAGACTGGTCACTGAGACTGTGCAAAGCGCAACTCAAGTTTGACTGAGGAACTTTAGAGCACAATCTTCACTGTCAGGGAAAAATGTGCAGAGGCCATTGGGAGGCAAGATTGTGTAGTTGAGATCATTAGTGGCAGCTGCAAGGTGAGACCTTCGGAGGTAGGTCTGCATAGTTTTCTGAGGGAAGACAAGGTTTGGCATCAGGGGGATCAGAGAGGACAAATCTGCACAATTTTTGGGATTAGTGAGTCTTAACTGAGGAAGGACACTGGGGGGGACACCTCTGTGTAGTTCTGGGAGGCAAAGCAGGGTCTCTGCACATTGCGGTGTTCCAACAGGCAGGGAGGAGGCTTGATGACTGATCTTGTGAAATGCGCAATTCAGATCAGGCTTGAAGCAAGTTTTGTGCAATTCTAGGCAGGAAGGCAAGTTGCTCGACTCTAGGATTCTACAGTGTAATTGCCTTGGGGGATAGTCTCTGCGCACTGCGTAGTTCCAAGCAGCAGAGCAACATCACTAAGGGCTAAGACTGTGCAGTGTGCAGCTCAGTCAGGGTCCGGTGAGAGAGAGTTGTCTGGTCGGAAGGATTTTCAGGAAAATGACTAAGTGTGGGAGGCAAGTGAATTCATGAGGAACTTGACATTGTGATCACACACTTAGCATACTTCGACGACACGTTAACATAGACCACCAGGACAACAGGACAAAGCCTTTCCCTCTATGAAACTGTTTAGAACTAAAAGTGACAAGTGTGACACTTGAGATAGACCTTAGGACGACCGTGACGACACTTGTGCGATAGTGTTTAATACGTTGTGTATGAATGCGACAAATGTTTACATGGTTAGGACAACTTGTATACACAAAGACTAACCTTCAAGGTCACCTAAAAGGCTAGCAAACCCGACATAACAACCAAACATGCCAAAAGATGACAATTAATCCAACAAGCAAAAGGGAGCAACACACTTAGAGGAAATACATATAATGATTGTTAGTGCTTGCAACCATGCACGTCATTGAAAACATAATGATATGAAAATGATAAGAGATCCTTCATGCTACACTAAGAGGTGTATTTTAAAAGATGTTTTTTGTCTTCCATACCTACCCTCCAAAGGGTTATGCATCAGATGGAGTCTTCATTAGGTCCCGATCTTCTATTATACCCTAGGTTCCTTGATCTCCTTATCTTTTCTCCTCATCTCCATGAGAGTCATCTAGCATGCCATCCTTCTTCGTGGCCACTGATAGACACATTTGCACAGTTCAATGGGCAGTGACTGTTAGGGGATGAGGCCCTAGGAGGACACATCTGTGCAGTTTCAGGATACAAGGCAGAATGGGCAGTGGAGATGCCAGAGGAAAATAACTGTGCAGTTTCTAGAGACAGTGGGTTCCAGCTGAGTGAAGGACACCGGAGGAAACCACCACACAATTTTGGATGCCAAGGGAGGCTGAGCTTTCTGCGCATTGCGCAGTTCTAGCAGGCAAGGGATAAAGCTTGAGGGGTGTAGTTGCGAAGTGCGTAGTTCAGGAAAGCTGGATGAGGTTAGGTTGCTAGGGAAACTCCAGAATTTGGTTAAGTGTGGGATCAGTGGAAACAATGTGAACAATGATAGAACTTGACTACGATCACACACTTGAACATTTAGTGATACAACGTAGACCATCCAAAACATATAAAAACATACTTCGCATAATGCAACAACCTTTGTGACAACTTATGACAAGTGCGGCTTCGATGATAGACTTTCGGAGGATAAAGGCGACACTTGTGCAAGAGTGCGTGAAATGAATGAGAAACATGTCTATGTGATGAGAACCCATTCTCACAAAGATTTCCCCTTGAAGTGAAACAAACTTCCCTTTGCATGACAAGCGATAATCCCCATGCCCAAAGATGGCACATACTATATAAAGATAAAAGCGTGAATGACTCTTAAGATCGAAGAGGGGAGCTTTAGATCATCAACATACCAATAAGTGACTAAGGAACGACCGATCATAGGTTCCACAATAGGCTGCAAAATTTGGATGCAACCCAAAATTCTGGAGGGTGTTGCAATGGCTACAACACATTCCTACTTCCCTCCCAACCACTCCATTTCGCACGTATATTTTTTCCTCCATCAGTGTTGAACTGTCAAGACTCAAAAACACACATGGAATGGTACAAAGCTCTCGAAGTCAGACTCATGACTATGTCCTAGGACTTGATGAGTATGGCAAGTTTCCCATGAGTCCAGTGATTGGCAAGTTTCAAGGGCAAGGAGTTTTAGGTGAGTACTTACATGATCCAAAACTCAACATCACTCCAAAACTAGCAGAACTTGCAAGTCTTAGCCAAGTCAAACTTCACTGATCACCAAATCACCAAACACGTAAGCCTTAAACCTTCTGTGAGCATTTGCACAGTCCTTATAATCTACACTCTTCTCTTTTGGCATATTTTGGACTTGCACATACTTTTTCCATCTTCGCTACAAATGGTTTTGTAACATCAATGCTATATATGTCAAACGAGAAATCCATTGAGCTTTCAACTCCATAAGGATTTCTTCCATGAATGATATTGAATGGGTAATGCCACATTGACCTATTCATGAAGTAGTTATATGCAATCACTACTTGTGCCAAAACTTAATCTCGTTGTTGTATCTTGTTTCCAACTATACACATTGTTTGGATTTTGACTTCAGTGAACCACTTTTGTTTGTCCATCTATCTAATGGTGAGAAGTTGAATTGCGCTCCATCTTCTTCCATGGTAACCTAAAAAAAGAGACTAATAACCCATTATTCCATTCCTATGAAACCAGATTCGTCCCCCAAGCCCTACATGTCTTGAATCCGGCGAATCGGACACGATTCGGGCGGATTCGTGTCCGAAAATCAGGACACGTCGTGTCTGATTGGGACACTTCGAATCCGGAACGTGTCTCGATTATGACACTTCGAATCTGGAATGTGTCTCGATCAGGACACTTCGAATCCGAAATGTGTCCCAATTAGGACACTTCAAATCTTGAAATCAAGAGCTTGCGCGACGTTATAAAGGCATATTTCCCCATTCTATTTGCACATTCACTTGTTTAATTTGTTGTGGGTGTTTGGTGTTGGAATTTCTAACTCTAACCCATTAGAAACCCTTCCTGCACTTTACTGATTTATTCCTACCTATTTGTTTTGTTAATTAACAAGTTATTTACCATGTAAATACTGGAAATAAATACAAGTACATGCTCAACTCATTACAGCATCAACTAAAGAAAATAGAAACAAGCACACAAGTGACACCGTTGTTTTTGGAGTAATGTCCCCATAAAAACCCAATGTAGGAAAATCGGTGCAGCTACTTGAGGGTTTGATTTATTAAGCAGTTTTAGAATACAATCTGGGTGCCAAATCTTGCTCTCCCAATAAAGAAAATCCCCGACAATAGCACCTCTCTACTCGAAAGCAGATATTCCGGCTAAAACCCCAGATAAACACTTCGGCAGCTTCACAGCTGCAATTTGCCCCACGAAACCCCAGTGTCAACCTCTCTCCGACCCAACGTTAGCCCAACGTCACTCCGGCTCGTCAGCCCTCTGGCCCTTTGCGTCACCCACGTTGGCCCTCTGAGGCACTGCGCAGCTCTTGGCTGCCTCTGCGTGGGCCCTGGATAGCTCTATGTGAACCCTTGGTTGCTTCTGCGTCCCTCTCTCCGACTACTGCGCTGATCCTCCCAGTGTTATCTCTTCCTCTTTGATTCTGTATTCACTGCCCCTCAGCTGCAACTCTGTTCACTCTCTCAACTTTCTCAGCAAGCCCAGCCCTAGAAAGTCAAAATCTTGATCTCTTGGTGTGTTCTCCAAGTGACCCTCAAGCCTCCTCTTATACTTTTCTTGTTGACAAATCAACGGCTGAGATTAAGTCCTTAATCATTGACTAAGATTAGATCTGGCTTGATCCATGACTTTTGGACCATTCTAACACAGTTTTATATTAATTCACATTAATATCTTATTTTCCCTAAGTTTAGACTTAGGGACTCCATTAAAATATTAATTATTTTAGTATCTCCCAAACTGTTTAAAATTTGCCCAAACCCTTTTTGGGTATTGGAGATCTCATGTGCTCTTGCCTCTCCACCAATTTTCGTGGCTAGAGCACATCCGATGTTACCCCAAATCAACACTCCCTCTTAGCGAGGATTATGCTCTAGTAATACTCCTCACTGAGTATCACCTTGATCATCCAACATCGGTCCCTGTGCTGATGCTAGGCCTGTTGCCCATCATCTGCTACTCATGGCCCTGCCACTACCACTGTTACATCCATACTGCAACTCCCTTTGCATTTGTGTTGCTGCCCATGGCCCTGCCACTGCCACTGCTGCATCTGCATTGCAACCCCTCTTATCATGCTGCATCATGCTTCCCATAACACTACCACTGCTAATTGTTGCACTGCAACTTAGTTACTGAGAAGTAAGTAACTGATCTCCCAACTGTGACATCTTTGTCAGGCTAGAAGCACTCCTGATGCTGAAGCTCCTTTCTGTCACTAACAAGTGCTTCGTCTCTAACCTCTACGCCGCTGCAACAACTCCATGTATCTCGCACCGTTGCACACCTCTCTGTGCCATCTTGCACTGGTGCAACACTCCCGTGCCTCCACACTATTGCAGCCTGCTAGCGTCGCATTGTCCTGGGAATCCTGCACTGCAACTCCCTAGCGTCGCATTATCCTGGGAATCCTGCACTACAACTCCCTCTATCGCTCCATCTGCATCCGTCTCTACTGATATCGCACTGCAGCTCCCTTTGGCTCCATCTGCATCCATCTCTATTGATATCGCCAGTACTGCTACTCCTCTTCGGGGCTTCCGTAGCAAGGTCTAATCCAAGAGGCTGGGTGCCTCGAAGATCCTGCCCCTCATCGCCTGTAGTCCTCCTGATTATAGCTCGATGTCTCCCCACTTCTTCTGAAGTGGCACATGAGCACTCATGGCACAATCATCGTCTGTCTCCACTTCTTTGTCTGCCCTTGCTGGTGCTGCCGTGGCCTTGGAGGCCTCTCCCTTACTCTTCTTCCTTAGACACTGGGTCGCATAATGACCCAACTCCCCACAATGGAAGCATTTGACCTTGGAGAGGTGCTTCTTCTTCTATTTCTCCTGCTTTCCCTCAGATGCTAAGGCAGCATGCTCTTCCTCCTCCTTGATTTTGATCCCCTTTCCGCTGCTTCCCGCCTTGCTCAGTGTTTTGATCTCTTCTTGGTGAAGATCAACCCACATTTCCTCCCAATTTGGAAGGGTCGCCCGACCCAGTATCCTCTGGACAAACACGTCCCAGTCTTCTGAGACTGCGTTTAGGGCTGTTCTCACCATCAATTCTGGATCCAATGTTGCCCCTATGGAAGTCAGCTGATCCTGGATCTCCTTCAATCGACCGAGGAAGGGGTTGATTTGTTCTCCCTTCTGCATTTGGTATGACTGCAACTAATTTTCTAGTAACATCCTTCTCTGCACATAAGTATGCTAGTACAATTTCTTTAGGGCCTCCCACATCTTATTTGTCGTGTCCTTTTCGGCAATATGTGGTACTACATGGTCCTTGACCCTGTCAAGGATGATGCTCTTGGCCCTTGCCATTGCCTCCTCGTACTTGTCGTTATCAACTGGATCAACTGGGATAGCTATCGTCCTCGAGGCGAAGTGCTTGACACGATTTCTGTCTAGAACAAATAGGATTTTGGCCTTCCAGACTACGAAGTTCGAGGCTCCGTCCAGTCTGTCCTGGTCTCTTATATCGTTCACTGTCATCTCGCTGCTCCTCTACTTCCCTCCTGGAAGTTATTGGTGTGACTCCCTCTGAGCCTCGATTTCCCTCTTGGAAACCCTTTCTCCAATGTTGAGATGCCCCCACTCCGATCGTTAGTGCAACTGCACCATTGATCTGGATTTCTTGGCTAGAAATCCACCTTGGCAGCAGCTCCCTTTACCTTGGCCTTGCCTTGTTAGGTATTGTTCTGACCACAATACCCCACCAACTTCACTCTGCAACTTACCCACAACTTCCTAAAGCCCAGCAAACTGAAGGTTAGAGCTCCTAGGCTTTGCACAATCCCGACACTGGAAAATCAACCTCCTCAGCGAACTGTGTGAGCCCTCCTGGTCTCTCTGTGAGCTTGCCTTTGCCTCCCTCAGCCTCTATGGTGCCTCTTCTTGGCTCAGTATTGATGACACATGCACTGTGTCACCCCTTCCTTACTGCTACTTTGCTAGGAACAACTTCTGTCACTCGGGACAGCTATTTTCTGATGCTATTGCTACTCTGTTCGGTTGATGTCTTTAGTTCTCCTGTGATCTGCAACCACCCTCTGATCCCATGTTGGAATTTCTAACTTTAACCCGTTAGAAACCATTCATGCACTTTACTGATTTATTCCTACCTGCTTGTTCTGATGTCTTTAGTTCTCCTGTGATCTGCAACCACCCTCTGATCCCATGTTGGAATTTCTAATTTTAACCCGTTAGAAACCATTCATGCACTTTACTGATTTATTCCTACCTACTTGTTCTGTTAATTAACAAGTTATTTACCATGTAAATACTGGAAATAAATACAATCACATGCTCAACACATTACAGATCATCAACTGAAGGAAATAGAAACAAGGACACAAGTGACACCGTTGTTTTTGGACTAATGTCCATGGAAAAACCTAATGCGGGAAAACTGATGCAACTATCTGAGGGTTTGATTTATTAAGCAGTTTCAAAATACAATATGGGTGCCAAATCTGGCTCTCCCAACAAAGAAAAATCCCGGCAATAGCAACTCTCTACTCGGAAGCAGATATTCCGGCTGAAACCCCGAATAAACACTCCACCAGCTTCACAACTCCAATCTGCCCCACTAAACACTAGCATCAGCCTCTCTCTGACCCAATGTCACTCTGGGTTAGCCTGTGTTAGCCTTTGGAGGCACTGCGGCAACCCTCTAGCCCTCTGCGTCACCCACGCTGGCCCTTTGAGGCACTACGCAGCTCCTGGCTACCTCTCCGTGAGCCCTGGCTAGCTCTATGTGAACCCTTGGCTGCTTCTGCGTCCCTCTCTCCGGCTACTGCGTTGATTCTCCCAGTGCTATCTCTGCCTCTCTGTTTCTATATTCACTGCTTCTCAGCTGCAACTCTGATCACTCTCTCAATTTTCTCAGCGAACCCAGCCCCAGAAAGTCGAAATCTTGATCTCTTGGTGTGTTCTCCAAGTGACCCTCAAGCCTCCTCTTATACTTTTCTCGTTGACAAATCAACGATCGAGATTAAGTCCTTAATCATCGACTAAGATTAAATCTGGTTAGATCCATGACTTTTGGACCATTCTAACACAGTTTTATATTAATTCACATTAATATTTTAAATATTAATTATTTTAATATCTCCCAAACTGTTTACAATCTGCACAAACCCTTTCTGGGTATTGGAAATCTCATGTGCCTTTGCCTCTCCACCAATTTTCGTGGCTAGAACACATCCGATGCTACCCCAAATCAACATTCGGGAGCAAGGAGCAAAGGGTGTGGGAGTATTTCAAGGAGATTCAAGCAATAGGTAAGTGCCAAAGCCTGTCAGGTTTGATGATGGTGATACTATAGAGGGGTCATCCTCCACATCAGTAGATGCAGAGATGACTTTGGATACAGAGGAGGAGGATGCAACAGAGGAGAACAATGGTGACCATGATGATGAGGACAATGATGTTGATTTTGATGATGACTATGAGGATTGATGACCAATGAGTCATGAGCTACCTACTGCCTTGAGGCTCGTACACTTGTACACTTGTAGTTGTAGTTGTTTTGTATTTGCTATTTCTATTTGCCATTGGAATTGCACTACCTATGTAAACAGTAACACATTTTGATTTTAATGACTTAATGAGAAGACTACAATATTTTTATCTTACTATCTTGTCTTTCTCCTATTGGATCATTGATGAATTGAATATGTATTATAAATTTATAATTTATCATTTATCATTTATGTTACAATTGTATTTGTAATTTTGTACGCATAATATTACTTTGTAAAACTTACATCTAGATGAAGATCTATGTTTGAATCAATGAATTTGTACCATGAATGAGAATTTGTGTAAGAAATATCTAATTTTT